>OZJO01002054.1:0-16285 GCA_900406225.1 Acrobeloides nanus | reverse complement strand
ACTTTTTGGATAGCTAAGCGTATGAGGAACATTATGTAAAAGAAATTATTGACAATGACTTCGATTTCACGGAGATACATTTTTTGTCATTTTTTCAACTTTTTCAAATTCAAAAGGCCATAACTCAGCGAAAATAAAATATTTTTCGATAATTTCTTTTATAGAACGTTCCTTTCTACAGTAGCTATCCAAAAAGTGGTCGCTCGAAGAAATCCGATTTAAACTCGGTTTTTAAAAGAGCAATCATTAACACCTTCTAATAGAGCCCCATGGGGTTCTATTAGAAGTTTTATGGTATATCATTTTTCATATGATTGTAAATTACTGGACTGGTCCTTTAAGTCAGTTTTTCACAAATGATTACTTGGATAAAATCTATAGATGTTATATCGAAAAACATTTCCCAGTGCCATTGATCGCTTACATTACGATGAACTTGACTTGAAGTAAAATCTATGCAAATATCTTCATCCTGTGTATACGTGTACACCCATTGTGGCGATTCCAAATCGTCCGGAGTCTTATATTCGGAAAATAAGAAAACATTGCTTGAATTACAATTAAAAACGGTGAGGTTATCGTCGTCTGAAAACAAGTTCCAAATTGCAGAGATATTTAAAACAGAATGTTGCTGTGTAGAATTAAAATGTACTATCCAAGAACATGTCATGTTGGCACAATATGAACTAATTGAGTTTCTCGGAGTTAATGTTTCATTCGTGTTGGATTCATCAATATAGATTTCTTGCGGTTGGCTACAATCACAATCTACTCCCGTGTCATTTTTAATCGTGATTACTTCAGTAGAAATCGTCTGGGATATAAAAATTATTATAAAAAAATTCTTCATAACAAGCAATGAATTTATTTGAAGAGTTCGATGTTATAAAATTATCCTCAATTTTTCAAACTGATATGAAGATTACGGCACATAAGCGGTTTTAGGAGGTGTAATGGTGCGATCAACGAACGTCTATACATTATACAACGTCTATACATCGAAATAGTTTCAGAACTATAGAATAAGTGACGAGGAAATTTTTTTGCAAATTTCAAAATTCGGTGTTTGCGTATTGAAGCGGAGGGATTGATGCTTGAAGCGATGTTCATAAAATAATTTATATTCATAAAATAATTTCACCTGTAATCGGAGAAACTACAACCAGCTTTCGTTTTACTTCGAGGAGGGGCTGACGTCATATCCGCCATATAGTGGCTAAGCCCAATCTTCATTTAAAAAACCTGTCAATTTCATTAACAGCATTAATTTCTTTGTATTGAGTTGTTCAAAAAGTTCTGAGACTTTTTACATGAATTTTGGGCCGGAAAATTTTTTCTAAAAACGACCCCTATAGGAGCAATTTTATGCGGAGAATCGATTGCTCGCATTCCCGAAGCGTGAAAACGGCAGCAGGACATATGTTAACCAAAATGTTTCAGGGAGCTGTTTCAACGGACTTGTTTCAACCGATTTGTTTCAATGGACATGTGTCAACTATGTGACAAGTGAAAAATCGCTATAACTTTAACAGATCAACGTTTCATGCCTCCAAATTTGCGCCGACTCCTGAGTGGCGCAAATTTGGAAGCATGAAACGTTGATCTGTTAAAGTTATAGCGTGTCGCATGGTTGACANCGTTTCATGCTTCCAAATTTGCGCCGACTCCTGAGTGGCGCAAATTTGGAAGCATGAAACGTTGATCTGTTAAAGTTATAGCGATTTTTCACTTGTCACATGGTTGACACATGCCCATTGAAACAAATCGGTTGAAACAAGTCCGTTGAAACAGCTCCTTGAAACATTTTGGTCAAATCGTTTAAATCAGTGCCAGGAAAATTTTTCCATGCATCGGCAATGTGCGCAATCGATTCTTCGCCTAGAAAAACCCTAGAAAGCGAGCGAAAAATCGAATTTTAGTTCATTTTCGCTTCAATACACCCACCCCATTCCCTGAATCAAGGTCAAGGGAGTGTTTTCACGCTTCGGAAATGCGCGCAATCGTATAATTTACTCGTTTTTAAAAAATTTTCTGGTCCAAAATTCATGTAAAAAGTCTCAAGACTTTCTGAACAACCCAATACGTTTAAAGTAGGCCAAATAATGACGAACGGTACCTTAACATGGGATATGATTTACCATCCAACATTTCAAACATTTTGCGAGATTTTCCACTATTTAGTACTCTTCTTGACCACAACATTAACTTTATCTACAATTTATGTGATATTAAAAAAATCCACCGAGGCCATGGGGTTCTACAAATATATTTTGCTCAATTCTATATTTTGGAATTACATAGTTGAGTTGTATTATTTCTTATGGGATCCGTATAAGGTGACACCATATTTTTTATTTTATTCAAATGGTATTTTACAATACCTTTTGCCGAGTGCTTTTGCTTATATATTTTACATTTTTGTCTTTTTGGGAATTAGTTCTGTACATGCTATGTTTGTATCAATGTTATACCGCTTCTCGCAGGTTTTTATTATGTCCAAACTTTATGACATTTTTAATACGCCAAAGTATTATTTTATAGTGCATTTAGTTACATGGTTATCCTTAGAAACTCCCGTAACAAGTATGTTTGCTTGTTTTACGCAGTGTGGTACAAACAAAGCTCGAAAAGATGCTGGTATCCAGCATAGGGATGTTACATTGCTACGAAAACGTGGCATTTGGCCACGTTTTTGGATTTTTTGCCACGCTTCCACGTTTTTGGACTTTTTGCCACGCTGCCACGTTTTTGGATTTTTTGCCCCGTTGTTGGACGTTTTTTAAAGAAAAGATCAAATTCATTAGGACCAATAATTTCAATAAATTTTAAGCAAAAAATTGGATTTTTGAGAAAAAAATTTAAATTTTGAGAAAAATTTCGATTTTTGAGCAAAATTCGAGTTTGAGATAAATTTCGATTTTCAACCAAAATTCGATTTTTGAGCAAAATTTCGATTTTGTGCAAAAAATTCGATTTTTGATCAAAAACTCGATTTTTAAGCAAAATTCGATTTTGAGAAAAAAATTCAATTTTTGAGCAAAAATTTTGATTTTCAATCCAAAATTGTCACGTTTTGGCATGGTGTTTGCCACTTTTTCTATTTTGGCATGTAACATCCCTAACCCAGCACCCAAAAGCACCTATGGGTGCTTTTGGGTGATAGAGCTGGGTGACTATGTGCTAGCACCCAGTATCCAAAAACGCCCTGTTGGTGCTGGGTGCTAGCATCAAGTGAGTGCTTTTAGGTGCTGGGTGGAGTGCTAGCACCTATTTGTTCGAGCCCTGGGTGCAAAAGTTAACACTCCCCCCCCCCACCAAACCACACCAAAATCGGGGAGGGTCCACTGATCATAGATCGGCAAATTTCGTGATTCTCAAGAGAAGCTGTCTGGGCAGCCAAAGTTGTTAGTGAACGCTTGCTTCTCATTGCACTATTCACACGCTTATATGTACAAACATAAGATAGATAATATCTATGTTTTGAAAAACCGAAAAAAGTCAAAACCGAAACTGATAGACCAAAAACTGAAACCGTCACTTTTGAAAAACCGAAAAAAGTCGAAACCAAAACCGATTGAGAAAAACCGAAACCAAAACCGATCCACTTTCTATCGGTTTCCTAACTCTAATAGATATGTTAACCTATTACAATATTCCTCATACGATTAGAAATACAAAATGTGGTCGCTCGAAGAAATTCGATTTAACCTCGATTTTGGCGAATTTTTTCTAACTAAATCGAGGTTCGACTGTATTGCCAAAACAAAAAAACGCACAAAACTCTGATAATAAAATCTTTATTTTTAAGTAGCCTTCATTCCATTATTTATACACCCTTATAACGCGACTATGATATTGGAACCTATCATAGAGGCTGAGCCTGTTTATGCACAATTATTTATGTTAGAAACATCGACATCAGGATGTGATTTAAAATACTGCTCAACAAGCATGTTTGTATATTTTATAGTCATCATAGTGCTTTTTGCATATACTGCCATGACTGGAATTTTATATGTGGTTTATGCTGTAAGAGTGCTTTTCTACCTTGACCCAAATCTTCCCAAATCATCTTATCAAACGAACCGAATGCTGCTCCGAGTACTTACTGTTCAAGTGTTATGTACTACAATTTTTGTAATAATTCCACTTGTAATACTAATAGTGCCAAAAGATCTCGTTCAAAAATTGATCAACCTTGATATGGGTTTTATGAATATTGCCGAACAACTTGCCTTTATGATTATGTCTACATACCCTATATGCGAAATATTGGCACTGTTGTATTTTATCAAGCCTTATAGAAATTTTATTCGAAATCGGTTGATATTTTTTTGCCTATTCAAAAAACCAACCGAATCTCAACCAATTCATGTTTTACCTATGAGTTCAGCAGTTAAGAAATCGATCGTGACGGCAAAATAGTCAATGATCGGGCTTATGATATGGAGACGAACGATTGATAGATAATACATTGTTTGATTTTAATCAATGGTATTACCCATACATACGTGTGCACGGAGGTCCCAATTGGGACCCTGGGGTAACGCGTAATGCAGAGGTTCCCAGGGAGTAACGCTTGGAGAAGGGGTTAACGCTGAGGTGGATAGCGCTACCACTCCCTCATCTCAGAGCATCAAATCGGTGTCCAAATTTTCACATTTTTTAAACAAAAATGTCCAAAATCTGCTATTTTTTCACCAAAAATTTTCATTTTTTGAGCATTTTTAGCTTAAAACATGCATGTCTCAACAAAAAAAGATTTCACCCAATTTGTCCTAAATTTTCCCATTTTTCAACAAAAAAGTGCCAAATTTGACATTTTTTAATACAAAAAATCTTAATTTTCTGAGCATTTTCGGCTTAGAAACAAGCATTTTGCAAAAAAATTTCGCCTATGGCGCTGGCTTTTTTGACTTGCCTCAAGAATTTTAATAAAAACATTTTCGCGCCTATCGGCGGAAAACCCATAATGGGAACCATGGTAATTTTTGAAAAAAATCACCTTGGTTCCCCCTTTAGTTTTTTCATCAAAACTTTGGAAACTTTTCAAAAAAACACATAAGGGGGACCAAGTCAAAATTTTAAATTGGAGAGGGGGGGGGGGGGGGGGGGGGGGGGGGTAACGCAACAAAAAATTTTTTGGGACCCCTCTTGCATACGTATGTACCCATATATTACTAACCTTATATTACTGAAAATAAATATTGTATGGTTGGATTTTGAGATGATTGTTCAGGACTTGGGTTTAACAGGAGAAATTTTCTACAGGGCGGCCAAAAAAACTAGACTTTTTGTGATTTTTTGATGAATTTTTAATCCGAAAATTTCTTTTCTAAAAATGACCCTTTCTAGAGAATTATTTTTGAGCGCATTATTTTGTGAGTGAGGTAGTGCGAGAAAGGACCATACCAACTGAAATAGAAAATGTGCGGATGAGAAAAGAGTTGTTTTGGTTGGAAAGAATGTCGTTTTGTAATATTCGTAAAAAAGTACAGGCATTTTTGAATCAAACTAAAACATTGATGTGACACAACCTGTTTGACGAAAGAACTTTAAAATAAAAAAAACTGTCTGTGTCGATGTTTTTATATAGTGCAGTTTCATTGCGGCCATTCGTTTTCGGCCGACATCTTGTACCATTTTGTTGAAACCAAAATTTTTGTTTATAATAAAAACAGTCATGACTTACACCTTTGATATTTATGGATTAATCTATGGATTTTTAACTACGTTTACTTTTATTTTCATCCATATTTCTGCGGATCATATGGTATTAAAGGTAGTTGGGCTATTAAGAGACTCTCTTTCTTGGACTTGGCTTTGGTGGTTTTTACATAGCTTAGGACCATTGTCAATTATCTGCGCTATGATTCCTAATTATTATAACCTGATAATGACTTCAGTGATCGTCGCAAGCTTTATGGGAGATTATGGTATTAAAACCGGATTCTCCGACTTAACCTGGCTAACTATACCCATGATATTGTTGAGTTTGTTCATATTTGTCCGAAGTAGTCTTTGTGTTTGTTGTTCGAAAGTTAGAAAAGATCATCAACCAGTCGCAGTAGATAAGAGTACTCAGGAAAGGGAGGAGGAGCTCCTCTACTACATTGCGAGAAGGCAATAATTAAATAGGACCCTTTCACTAAAACATTAATTGTCGTTTAAAATAACTTTTTTTCTTTAAAAATACCCCGTCTCATACAGGTTCCTCTTGATATATCTTTGGGGAACCCCGCATCAAACTCTCCTTCTCCCTATTTGACTTATGTATAAAGAAAAGTTCTAATTCATTTTATTTTTATATGTACAGTCAAACCCCTTTAAGCGGACCCCCTCCCTAAAATCCTTTAAGCTGACCCCCCCCCCAAATCAGCGTTAAGAAATTTTCCAGATTGGTGGGGAAAGCTTCCCTCCTTCTTTGCGCCACTACTCGGTCAACTGGAAAGAGAAGTTAAGCCTAAAGCCGAGCTTCGTTGTCGATCTAAAAAAGCGCAAGGACTGAGGCCGAGATCCATTACCCCCCCCCCTCCCCCCGAGGTTCGACCGTTTTCTGCATGCTTCGATCTTTTCCTTTCGAGTGCCATAATTTAGAATTTTTGAAAGTTCTAAAAAAATTGAACCCGGTGAAATATGATTTTTTTAATTCTTTGAAAGCATGTTGTTCACACTGTATATTTTGTTAAAAAATTATTATTCGACTAATTATTTTATTATAAAAAATAAATTATGATTCACTTCCGAGTGAAGTTTTTATTAACAGTAGGTGGCTTGGGCTTTGTCCCCAGTTTCCAAGTGAGGCTCTTGCCCACCAAGTGTACAATTAGAGTTTTTTGTGAACAAGGGAAATTAGCTTTGGAGTCTTGCGGAACTAAATGTTAAAGATCCACTCCTCGATTCGGACAACGCGGAACCCATATTGAGCCCAGGTCCGGTTTCTGAACTCGCATATAAATTCGAGTATAGAAAAAGCTTCATTCCCCCGAAAACCAACGGGCAGTTCTGTTATCTAGCGTAATTATGGGGGGAGGGGGATTTAGTTTTAGCTAGTTTAAGATTTTAAAAGTTGGCGGTTGTACCCCCCCCCCCCTCCATATCAGACCGAAGACCCACTAAGGGGTCCATATGCCCATAGGTCTTGGCCGACCTTCGGCTGGCCAAAACATAAAGGGCAGCGTCGAATTTTGGTCAAGATTTTTTGGGGAGGATCTCTAACAAGGAATAGTCACCAAGTTTATACTCGAAATTTTGAATAAATTGTATGTCATTAGATGCAGAAAAAATATATAAGAAACACGTATTTATTCGTTTTTACCCCAAAATTTCAGAGAGCTGTATTTTTTAGATTAAAAATTTTTAAAAAATAATTGCAAAAAAGTGCAAAAAAATTTAGACCCAGACGGGGATTGAACCTAACATTGGCTTCTACAAATCTTGCAGCGATTACCACTAAATTTGATTCGAAAATAAAAAATATCGAAATTTTTTAAATTAATGATGCCACACCTTGCTAATCCATAAAACATTTAAATAAATATGTAAATCAAATTTTCAAAAAAAGAGTGAAAGAATGTTATTGATATGTCAAAATTGTGACTTTAATTTTATTGGTTGTGTGGTGTAGTGGTAATCGTAATTCTTATATATTTTTTCTGCACCTAATGACGTACAATTTATTCAAAATTTCGAGTACACACTTGGTGACTATTCCTTGTAAGCAATTTATGATTTTGTAATTTTTGCAATATTTCATGACAACTATTGCAAAGTATTCATATTGATCTGATTTATTCTAATAACAGATATTGTTTGGGGTTTGGCAAATCTTCCGAAATATGGCACCCATAAAAGTTGGCGCAAGAAAGCCTTTCGATAATCTTTGCTAAATAGCGCAATTTTAATTTAAAAAAAGGCTTGATTAGTGATGTTCACCGAAACTATCTCCAACTGCCAGGTCAAAACCTATATCAAAATGAACTTTATGTTAAAGAGCACCAAAAAATATATCGAAAAACGTGAAAAAATTTCCCCCGTGAGACAATTCTGTGGGTCTGGAGCCCAAAATGTGTTATTTCTAGGTTTGAAAGATAGTTTTATAACTTTTTATGGTTTAACTCTTTTTCAATAACTTTTTGTGCATGTGTTAGGGGTCGACTTTAGACCCCCAGAAGTTCGATTTTTCTTAAAGGGGGGAGGGTATAAATTATGGATTTCATGAAAAAAATTTTCTAAAATGATCATTTTTAGGGGTAATTTTATGCGGAAAATCGATTGTGCGCACTCCCAAAATGTGAAAACGCTTCCTTGACCCTGATTCAGGAAAGGAATCGGTGTATTGAAGCGAAAATCAACCTATTTACGTAAATACGTATCCTTTCCCTGAATCAGGGTCAAGGAAGCGTTTTCGGGAATGCGTACAATCGATTCTCCGCGTAGAAAAACCTAAGAGTCGACGGTTTTCTCATAAAAATCCGAAAATGTTTGATTTTCGCTTCAATACACCGATTCCTTCCCTGAATCAGGACCAAGGAAGCGTTTTCACATTTTGGGAGTGCGCACAATCGATTTCCCGCATAAAATTACCTCTAAAAATGATCATTTTAGAAAAAACATTTTTTCATGAATTAGTCCATAATTTACCCTTTAAGAAAAAATGGTGTCATTTTGTAAGGCATTTTTAGCCACGAAGATAAAGGTTTGAGATAAAAGTTAATATACCATAATTTGCGTCTTTTCATCCCCTAATACATGCACAACAAATTATCGAAGAGTTAAACCATAAAAAGTTATGAGACTATCTTTCAGATTCAAAAAATGGCCAAAATAACATATTTTGGGGTCCAGACTCACAGAGGTGTGTCATGGGGGAAATTTTTTCACGTTTTTCGATGTATTTTTTGGTGCTCTTTAACATAAAATTCATGTTGATATAGGTTTTGACCTGAAAGTTGGAGATGATCCCTTGTTAGAGTTACAAAAATGTCAATTTTGTCACCGGCCTTAAATATGCGAATTTTAGTCACAGTATAATTTGTTCGTGATGACAAAGGTAGCTAATTTCTCGCCATGGTGTCATACCAAAATTTTCTTATTGAAAGCCGGTGACAAAAACCAAATTTCACATGTTTATGTTACTAACAAATTTGTCACTTTTTGTAACTTTGAGCTACAGTACCGGAAAAAGTCTTGATTGCCTATAAAAAAACTTGTATTTTAAAAAATTTTAATCACTTTTATTGCAAATTTTATTTATTTATTGCTTCTAGTTGACATATATTGCCTTTTTATAGTTAAAAAATGCCAGGAAAGTATAAATCAGAAGAATTAAGAAAACTTATTGTCGAGGCTAAGCAAAGATGGGAAATGAACAAGAAAGATATCATTGTGGTACGGCAACTGAACTTCAGCAAGACAACGATCCCAAGCATACGTCAAAGCTTGTGGAGCGTTGGTTCTGACACCCCAGAGTCAACATACCGGTAATGAAGTGGCCAAGTCAGAGCCCAGACCTCAATCCGATCGAGCATCTTTGGGAGATACTGAAGTGCCCCGTCAGTGGGAGGAAGTTCAACAACAAAAACGAGCTTTTCCGGGCGTTACAAGAAGAATGAAACCACATCCCGGTAGACACCCTCAAAGGACTTGTGGAGTCCATGCCGCGAAGAATGAAGGCTGTAATCAAGGCAAAAGGCTACCCGACTAAATATTAAAGGTTATTATTATGTTTTTTTGTTGTTCTGGAGTTTTATCTTATTGTTTTTTGGCATAAATACATGAAATAAATGTTTAAGTTGAATTTTTTACATGGACAATCAAGACTTTTTTCCGGTACTGTAGGCTTGATATAAAAAAATACCTAAAAGCAAAAAAGATAAAATAATGTGATGCCATTCCATAAGTATTTATCCAAAACATGTAAAGAGTAACAAGTAGGGTCTTATCTGGTGGAACAAATTGTCGAATTAAAATCTATTTCTCGCATAAAAATATCCCTAATGAGTCATTTCAGAGAAAAAAAATTTTTGCATACACAGAATTGTAAACGGCCAAATAAATACGATCATACACATGATAATTGTTAACGGAATTAAAGTTTGCTTTAATGTCTTTTTATCGCCTAAACATATAAGAAAATATTTGAAAATGGTGGCGCAGGGGATAGGTTGCAGCTTCGAAGACAAATAGGCTCGTTTCGAATCCCACCACCGTATAATTTTTGACTCTTCGAAAATTTCATTACTACCCGTTGTTCCTCATAAAAGTTCGAGTTGAAAACCCCTCGAACGATTTTTAAATGTGTAGAAAAAGTTTTGCTGATAAAGTTGATTATAAGGTGTTCCAAAAAACGCCATCTGGTCATTTTTTGGCGAAAATGTTTCAACAAATTTTTTCTTCCAAAATGACTCATTAGGGGTATTTTTATGCGAGAAATAGATTGCGAGCATCGAAAAACCTTGAAAATGCCTTCCAGACCATGAAATATCCAATTTTCATATTTTCAAGTAGGAATTACTGAAAATAACTGAAAAAATACGAAAATCTTATATTTCATGGTCTGGAAGGCGTTTTCAAGGTGTTTTGATGCGCGCAATCTATTTCTCGCATAAAAATATCCCTAATGAGTCATTTCAGAGAAAAAAATTTTTGAAAAATTATGAAATTTTGCCTTTCCCATGAAAATTCCCATTATGTAAAATTTTTGGTAAAAATTTGTAGTTTGTGGGAAAAAAAATTATGCCCATTACTTTTTTTCTTTAACAAAAACAGCCAAACAATAGAGTAGACTAATAAAATTGACCCACAAATGCTTCCTTGTTCAATATATCTGGCAACATAAAGTTTAGGATGAGAGGCAGAGCTTATAAAACAAATTACTGTGCTAAAATTTTTAAATTTTATTCAAGCTCGTTTTTTAATTTACTCATCCGGCGATGATAGAGTTGCCTGAAAATTTGCATATGTGCTGGCTGATGCATAAATAATTGATAGAAATACGATCGAAAATACATAATATAGTGTTGACGTGAGTTGGTGGTATCTAAAAAGCCAAAATATGAGCAAACTTTTGAATATTTATGGTAAGTTCAAAGCTTTTGCAAGCATATCCAAGTGGTTAGGACGCCAGATTTTCGCATAGAAAGGCTGGGTTCGATCCCGCTCGGAGCGATTTCTTTTTTTATCATTCAAAATTAATGAAAATTTTTGCATATGGGTATTTTTATGCGAGAAATATGGTGGTCCAACTTTTTTACCTTAACGGTTTTACAATCCCAACCATACGGTCAATACCAATCGCCAAGATTATCACCAACCCAAACATCGAGGAAAACATCGATGCTGATTACAAATAGACACATGTTAATCTTGTCGTATAAATAGTATCTGAGAATAGATAGTAAGCAAAAACGAAGCATCCAAATTGAGTGACCATGTCAGCTAGCGCGTGGAAGGCTATCAAAAAATTACATGGGTGCTGCAATGACTTATTTCTTATTGTCGCTACTATAATATTAGTATTGCAAAATAGAAAGGCAAAAACGGCTATAATATTCACGATCGTTGGTAGGTAAAGTCCATCGGTTGACATTTTTGGGAAATTACAATATAAGATGAAGCTTGAAAGTTTCTCGTAAAAAAGTAATACTGGTGAATGAGAGATGAGTTTTAGACTCACTTTCAAAACTCATTAGATCGTTTGTATAAGGCTTAGCATAAATTTCGTAGAATCTTTCATGCATCAATTGAAAATTTATTCATGTGAGCTATACAGGGTGAGGCAAATATTATGCATCACGCAATAAAAGAAGTGGTAGAGCCGATGAGGAGAATGAAAGTTACGAAAGGCGAAATTGCTTGTTGAAAGTTATTTCTGCATTAACCCCGGGTAATTTGGGTGGAAAATGTTCGATTTGCAAGAAAATCTGTTTTTTGAAACGATTCTTGCAAATCAGGCAAAATTAATAGTTAAAATTTTTCATGTCTTGTTTTTGATTTTTTAATTATTTTCGAGCGCATTATTTTGTGAGTGAGGTAGTGCGAGAAAGGACCATACTAAACGAAATAGAGGATGAGAAAAGAGTTGTTTTGGTTGGAAAGAATGTCTTCTCGTAATGGTCGTAGAAAAAGTACAGGTATTCTTGAATCAAACTAAAAACATTGATGTGACACAACCTGTTTGACGAAAGAACTTTAAAATAAAAAAAACTGTCTTTATCGATGTTTTTATATAGTGCAGTTTCATTGCGGCCATTCGCTTTCGGCCGACATCTTGTATCATTTGGTTGGAATCAAAATTTTTGTCTATAATAAAAAAACAGTCATGACGTACACCATTGATATTTATGGATTAATCTATGGATTTTTAACTGCGTTTGCTTTTATTTTCATCCATAATTCTGCAGATCATATGGTAGTTGGGCTACAAGGAGACTCTCCTTCTCAGACTTTTCTTTGGTCGTTTTTACTTATTTTAGGACCATTGTCAATTATCTGGGCTATAATTCCTAATTATTCTGGGCTTATAATTACTTCAGTGATCGTCGGAAGTTTTATGGGATATTATGGTATTAAAACCGGATTCTCCGACTTAACCTGGCTAACTATACCCATGATATTGTTGAGTTTGTTCATATTTGTTCGAAGTATTCTTTATGTTTGTTATTCGAAATCTAGAAAAGATCATCAATCAGTCGCAGAAGATGAGAGTACTCGGGAAAGGGAGAGGACTCTGCTCTCCCTTTCCCGAGTACTACATGATGATAAGGCAATAATTAAATGGGACCCTTCCACTAAAACATTAATTGTCGTTTAAAATAGCATTTTTTCCTTAAAAATATCCCATCCCATACAGGTTCCTCTTGATATATCCCGCATCAGACTCTTCTTCTCCCTATTTGATAAAGAAAAGTTTGTATAAAGAAAAGTTCTAATTTGTTTTATTTTTATATGTAATAAAATGTAAAAATCAGGCAAACAACTAATTGTGTCAATTTTCGAAAAGTTTGTTGTGGGTCTAGGCAAATTCTCCATGGGCCCCCCAGATCAGCCCAAGGCCAAAAAAACGTAATGTAAGAGGGTTATGTTTTGAAAAATTTTCGAAAATTTGGAACAAAATTGATAAAAATTTCTCAAAATGGACCCCCGAAATCCGGACCTAGCTACACTTATGGGCACGGATCAACTGAGGGAGAGGCACGGAGGGGATCGAACGGGGGGAGGGGGCACGAAAATTTTGGAAAAGCATGCTTAAAAAAACTGTTTAGCATTATGATGAAATTTTCAATTTTTCACTCAAATTTCCTATTTTTTTCAACAAAAATGCCAAAAATTTGCCATTTTTCACCGAAAATCGTCATTTCTGAACATTTTCAATTGGGCTTGGAATGGCGCTGGAGTTCGGCCTTGGAAAGGGGGGAGGGCATGTTGTTGAATTGAGGGATCGTTTTAGGGGGTAGGGGATCTGCCTTGGCAGTAGGGGGTTAACTCTGGGACTTGGGACCTGCACTGAAAGTTAGGGCTCGGCCGTTTTCTTTGGGGCACTGCAATTATTTTACCGTGTTCGGCCGTCTGGAACGGGGGTTTGGGCGTCTGCTACGGAGCTCGATCGTCTGCGGTTTGAGAGGAGAGGGTATTTCTAAAAAAATTATCAAAACTCCTTAAAAAGTGCATTTTTCTTAAAAAATGTTCCAGATTGGTGGGGGAAGCTTCCCTCCTTCTTTTCGTTACTGCTCGGTTAGCTGGAAAGAGAAGTTAAGTCTAAAGCCGAGCTTCGTTGTCGATCAAAAAAAGCGCAAGGCCTGAAGCCGAGATCTATTACCCCCCCCCCCCCCCCCCCCCCGAGGTTCGGCCGTTTTCTGCATGTTTCGGTCTTTTCTTTTCGAGTGCCAAAGGGCGCTCGGCTTCGGTGATATCCGCCGGTATAATCTAGAATTTTTGAAAGTTCTACAAAAATTGAACTCGATTTTTTTAAATCTTTGAAAGCATGTTGTTCACACTGTAAATTTTGTTAAAAGATTATTATTCGAATAATTATTTTATTATAAACAATAAATTATGGTTCACTCCCGAGTGAAGTTGTTATTAACAGTAGGTGGCTTGGGCTTTGTCCCTAGTTTCCAAGTGAGGCTCTTGCCCTCCAATTGTACAGGGCGACACAGCAGGTTGGAAACACCATACTTTCGATGATTGCTCGACAACTATGAAAGATTTTTTGATGCGTCTTTTTTTAAAGAAATAGCTGATGAATTGTAGAATATTTTGGCATCTTTGTATTTTTTCAAGCTTATTACTTGAATTTTATATACCAATTTTTATGCGTCTGAATGTCAAAATGAGGTATTTCCGAAGTGAATTTTTTTAAAATTCCATCGGATTCGAAATCAGCGACCCCAAACACGGTAGGAAGTGAAAAAATTTCGAAAAAAACTAATTTGTAAAAAATGACCTTCAGATCCGGGATTCGAACCAGCGCCTGTATATCCAAATCCTTATCACGGACCCTACAGGCGCTGGTTCGAATCCCGGTCCTGAAGGACATTTTTTTACAAATTAGTTTTTTGGTGTCATTTTGAAGCTCAGATTCTGAGCTTCAAAATGACACCAAAACCAAGTCAAATGGATTTATCTATCAAAGGCTTTCATTTTGTTCCGAGTCTCCAGAACTTGAAGTGAATAAGGTTCAACATGCCAAAAATATTTAAATTTCTCCAATTTGGAGATGTTTGACCATATTCGAATAGTTCAAACGATGCATTATACCCACGAGGGCTTGGGGGTATAATGCATCGTTTGAACTATTCGAATATGATGAACTTTGCTCTTTCTACGAAACTTTTCTGACTTCTTCTGTGAACGTCATTTTCTTAATTGTTTCTGCGGTGAAACTATATTCATGGAGTCCATGAAGCATGAACAAGATGAAGCGAAGTGCCAATCGGATAAGCAGACGTATTGTGACTCTAAATAAGAAAATAAATAACTTTATTTCGAATAGAACATAACGATTAAAATCAAGCAGAAAAGGTAGTTTAAGCAGTCAAAACTCGAGTACCTAAAATCATGCATCAAGAAGTGAAGCAGAAATGCAATAAAATATCACGCGAAAAAAGTTAACGTGTAGAGAAGAAGTTGAACGAAAAAATTTCATTCATTATATTAGATTTTGACAAAAAATTTGGTCAAAAACTGGGGCCAAAATTTTGGTGGACCAAATTATAGTCGATCAAAATTTTTGCTAACAAAGCTAATTGTCGTAATCGTATTAAATCAACGCTATTTCAACGCAATCAAACCCTAATCCAACGGTACTATTCCACTTTGGTTACCCAAAAAAAATTTTTTTCTTCAAAAAATTTATTTTTTACTTTAATCAACAAAATTAGTCCATAGCTTTATTTTCCTAGTTATTACGCGACTTTTAAGCTAAAAATCTCGAAAAATGGTAACAATGTTCAAGCGGAATTTCCTTTAGAAGTTTGCAAAAATATGTCTTTTTTTAAATTTATTTTTCTCTATGAAAATTAAGTCAAATTCAAAAATTTGGTTCGAGAAACTGTCACAATACCTGGAATTATGGCTTCGCTAAATCGGATGACATGCCTCATGACACTTCTCACCGAATCCGATGTAAGGAAAAATTTTACTTACAAGAATTTTGTTCCTTTCAGAAAGTAGCCCAAATGGCCGATTCTATGATCACATATGTTTCAATTATAATAAAAGCGGCACTAACTCTGACCCCACACTTGTTTCTATTAAAAAGTTATTATTATAAGTTTTTCTAACCGAGAAATTCAATTTTTAATTATTTTAATTTTAAAAATTCGTTTTTATCATGTTAATAATAGCACAAAACATAATAAACAGCTTTAAATTGAATCCGTCAAATTGTTATTCAATTTACAAAAGATTTTAAGCAAAAAATTTTTGGTGGACCTGGGAGTCGAAACGTGCTCCGTTGTGGTACAACTACCGACAGCTTCGCCACTACACCACACAAACTTGATAGTTTATACACACTAAAAATACTCATTTTACAAAATGTTTGTTATTTGTACCGAACTTTAAGGGGGGGGTAAAGCCCATTTCAACCCATAATCCTAAAGGAGTTCTTAAAAGTTAGTAAGGAGCGATCCCGTCCGATCTGGCAAGTTAGGCAACTTGGGCCCGCGGGTTCGATCCCCGGAGGGTAAAATGTTGAAAAATTAAAAAATTTTTAGCAGACCCCCTAAATTCGACCTCGTAGAATTTTTGCCTATTTTTATTTTTCTCGAAAAATTTTTCC
>OZJO01002046.1:0-26268 GCA_900406225.1 Acrobeloides nanus | reverse complement strand
CTTTTTCGTTGGCTCATTTTCTGCTGCATTGATGGAAGGAGATTGCGCTAAAACCATATGGCAATAGAAAAGAAGAAGAATCGGAGTTGGAGTAATGCTTAATCGACAACGGCAAGATAATGTTGAGATTAGGGCTTTTAAGTGGCAAGATGAATTAAAAGTTGGAATTGGATACTTATGGGAGAATATGGGGGTTTTTAGGGGCACATAGTAAAAAAATCCCACAATTTCGAACTATTTTCTCACATGAGCAGCACGGCGCACCAGAATGCCGAAAAGGTGTAAGCAAGATCAAAAATAAAAAAATTTCGCCAATTGACTCATCTCGCCGAGCACTTCAAAACGAGTACCATATCATGGGGGTTTTGCGGGTTTTACCAATGGCCGAGTGGCTAAAGCGCTTGGTATTAACTCATAGGGCGCGGGTTCGATCCCGCGCCCAAATGTCATTTTTTATTGTTTTTTTAAACATTTTTATGCGGGGAACACGATGGTGTTATTATTTTTCCATGAAAACTTTTGGAAAAAATAGGAAAAATCTAGGGGGTTAACCCAAAAATCACTAATTATCACTAGGAAGGGGGAGGGGGAGGTAATTTTTGATTTTTTTAAATCAAGTGACTTACCGGATGATCCCTAAACCATAGATGAATAGGGGGTCGTAAACCCTTCGCGGGGGGTCTAAAGGAAATTTTTGCCTTTCGCCCCCCCCCCCCCCCCCCCCCCCCCACCCTCTCGCCTTCATCTCCTCCGCTGTTCAGCATAATCGAAAATCTTTAAACGACACCCATAATGCCATATAAAATTGTATTTTGAATTTTGCCTCTAACGCTTTATCCACTAGGCTATGGTAACACATTATAGGACCTGGTTCGATCCCCCAATAGGTCTTAAAAATTAAAATGAACCCAAAATTTTTGCATTTGTTTAATTTTTTATGCTGAACAAGATTCTGGAAGAAATTTTCATTTTTGATCAAAATTTGAAACAGAGGTCATTTTTGTAGAAATTTTTTCACCCGACAATTCCATCACCATCGTGTTCAGCATAGTCAAAAATCTTTAAACGACATCCATAATGCCATATAAAATTAAATTTTGAATTTTGCCTCTAACGCTTTATCCACTAAGCTATGCTATCAGTTTTATGCTCTGGTTCGATCCCCATCATGGTCACTAACACACCATTTGATCAAAAATTTTGCACTTGTGAAATTTTTTATACCGAACAAGTTAGCTTAAAAACCAAGCAAAAAAAATTCCTTGTTTTCCAACAATTTGCCTCATTTTTTACGTCAACATTTTTGATGGAGTACCAAATTCCAACATAGCCTCAAAACTACGCAAATTTTTTTTCCCAACAAAACAGGTGTGATCTTGGTCGACTATGTGATTTTCGTCAATAAATCTTCAAACAATGGATTTTACTGATAATTCGTTGTGATAACACGGCGAAAAGCAATTTGAGGCCTTGGCAACTGGCTCAGTTGGTTGGTCGTGTGTGTGGACTCGCACTCTCAAATCATCAGCCACACTTCTACCCTAGCCGCGAGCTATCATTATTCACCTGGAGGTGTCAAACAGATGTTCGAGCATAAACTGATCCGAGTATTTTGCGTTGCCTGGCTGTTCGAGAGATCGGATATCGTATGTCCGGCCATAAGTCTTACAACTTGTCGGACATGTGCACGAGGGGTGGGCTTGGAAAATTTGATGAAAAATTTAGTTCCTCAATAACACACGAAATAGTTTAACCAATGGGGTGGGAGGAGGAACCGCCCCAATCCGATTCTGAAAAAATTGGAATTTTTTATCCTGGGGACAAGATGAATTTTCCAATTTTGAACATTTTTGTGTAAATTTTTTTCAATTTTTCAATAAAAAATGACCTTATTCAGCAAAAAAAATCGTCAAAAATACTATTTTTGTCAAAAAATGCGATTTTTTGTGCCAAAAAGTCTATATGGTCCCCTAGCGACGCTAGGGGACCATGGCTCCCCCAAAAACGAAAAAATGAAAATTTTTTCCTAGGGCTCCCCCCTTATGTTTTTGCCCAAAATTAGTGTATTTTTTATTTTAAAAATCATATAAAAAAATCCCCCATTATGATTTTTCACCAAAAATCACCAAAATTTTCAATTTTTTACCAAAAACGTCCAAAATTTTCGATTTTTTTCAAATTTTATCATTTTTTGTCAAAAAGTTCATCAATTTCTGAGCATTTTCAGCTTAAAAAACAAGTATTTTTCAAAAAAGGAGACCAAGGTGATTTTTTTCGATTTTTTCAAAAAATTTTTAAGATCCAACTTGGTCCTCTTATATTTTTCAGCTCAGAAAAAGGACCCTATTTTTTGACTGATGGTTTGTTACGGTGTAAGCCTAAATCGAAAAAAATTTAAGCCTAAATCGAAGCATAAGCCTATGACTAAGCCTAAGACTAAACCCAAACCTAAGCTTAAACCCAAGCCTAAGACTAAGCCAAGCCTAAGCCAAGCCTAAGCTAAGCCCAAGCCTAAACCCAAGCCTAAACCTAAACCTAAGCCTAAGCCCAAGCATAAGCCTAGGCAGGCAGGTGGTAATCTTGGTCCCCTTATATCACTGATAGGCGTTAAATTTTTTGTTGAAAACACCTTTTTAAGCTAAAAATGCTCAGAAAATTCCAATTTTCGACGAAAATTTTGTTGAAATCCTGGAGTTAAGATAAGAAACCAGCACCACTGACGAAAATTTTTTTAAAGTATGGATTGATCCAAAAATTCTGTGACTTTTTACATAATTTTGACCCGAAAATTTTTTTAAATGAGCTCTATAGGAGTAATTTTATGCGCGGAATCGATTGCACGCATTCCGCATGAAATTCCCATTCGAGCATGAAAACGCTTCCCTGATCCTGGTTCAGAGAAAGTGATGGGTATATTGAAACGAAAATAAGTAAAATTCGATTTTTCGCAGAAAAAACTGCTGATTAGGGGTTTTTCTTGGCGGAGAATCGATTACGCGCATTCCTTAAACATGAAAAGATTCAAATTTTTGTTCATTTTCTTCAATACACCCTCCATTTTTCCTGAATCAGGGTCAGGAAGCGTCAGGATCCGTGAAGCCTAAGCTCAAGACTAAGCTTAAGCCTAAGTTTTTTTTCCTTTTTTTGTGTGGTTTCGACTTGACTTATCTTAGCGGGAAATCCTTATATGAATTATGATTTTTTGTTAGTTCTAATAATTCATAAAACCGGCGCCAATTTCCACCACCTCCAAAAACCACTTCAACATTTTTATCCTCTTCTTCCTTATAGCAATTACCGACAACTGTTTGCTCATTTTCACGGGCGCAGAAAGGTTAATCGAGCGGCAAATGGTCGGACGTCTCCAAAATCGGCTCGATTGAGAGGTTGCTGCTTGCACCCGCTAATGCTAACAATGACCATTTGGCAGACAAGGAGTGGCATTGTTGTCACAATTGAAATGGCCGACGACTGACAGATCGAACACCTCGTTGGAGAGGAATTAAGCTGAAACCGTTTTCGTTTATTCGAAGCTATTAAGATATCCAATTACCGGCGAGGCATACACATTCGAAAGTCGATCAGCTTAACACTTGCTCCCGTTGACCCGGCAATTGTGGAATTAACGGGATAAGTTATCGCCGTGTCCGAACAAATGCTACGAGATGTTTCAAATGGTTGGATACATGATGAAGGATTTACGACCTGGTTAAAAGGTCACAAATTAAGTGAAGAAAATAAATAAATTTATGTCAAAAATTTTTTGAAAAAAATATAACGTAGGGTCCTGCACTATCAAATGTACAGGGTGAGGCAAAAAAAAGTACTTTTTGTGATTTTCACATGATTTTTGGACACGATTTTTTTCTAAAAATGATCCTATATGGGTAATTTTATACGGGAAATTTATTTTTCAGAAAAAATGATTTTTTCATTCATACATTCCTGAACCTTGAAAATGCTTCCCTGGCCCTAATTCAGTAAAAATGCGAAAAAAATACCATTTTCACTTCAAAACCCCAATTTTCTCTGAATCAGGAAAACATTTTCATGGTTCAAGAATGATATTTTGACACATGAACAAACGTTCTAGCCACTAGACCATGCAGTCAAATTTTTATTCCAATGCCGTTTTATACTGTATTTTTCGGCTAATTTGTCAACAAAACAGCCTCTAAAATCTCCACTAATTAAATATGGCAAATTTTTTCACCTTTCTCGGAAAGATCAAAATCTCGCCTTTTGTGCAGTTTACCGCCTTTTGTGAACTTTTATCAAAATTGAGGTCAGTTAATTGGAAGTGAAAAATTGAGTGCAAGTATTGACGCCTGTTTCTCAGGAGTTAAGAGCGGCCGCCCAAGGTGAACCTTTGATCCACTCTAGTGACAGATTGATCGAATTTGACATGCCTAGCAACAATTTCCAGGAAGTTTGCGAAAAGTTGAAAAAACTTGTTTAATTTATTACATTGGGGAGGATGTTAAAATTTTAAGAAAAATCACATGTTTTCAGCAAACAAATTATTTTTATTGAATATAAATGTTGCAAAAAATAAAATGAAAAAATTTAAAAATATAGGCAAAAAACTTCAAAAATTTGACATTTTGACAAAATGCGACTAAATGAGGCAAACAAAATGACACCAAAATTATTCAATTTGAACATTGTTTTGGGTTATTGAAACGAAAACATGAATCAGAATTTTCGTTTCAATAACCCAAAACAATATTCAAATTGGATAATTTTGGTGTCATTTTGTTCGTCTCATTTAGCTATAAAAAATTGCTATAATGTTCATNAATTTCAAACGCAATTACCTCGAAAACTACAACGATTCATAACATGCTGTAAAAACAAAAAATGCTCCATTTTTCATGATCTTTCCGAATATATCATTTTTCATATGGTTGTAACTTACTGGACTGGTCCTTTAAGCAATAACAAAAAAACAAGGGGATAACTAACAATTAATTTACAAGAACAAAAATTTATAATTCATCATCCAGCAAAAACATGTATTCTTCTCCTATTGATTCTTCGGCTTCGGTTCCAACTTCTAGAAAGTCGTCGTAGGCCATTGGTTTCATCGTTCTTTCCGGTCAACTTGTTGACGCTTTTTCAATAATCTGAAATTTCTTCTCCAGCGTGATACTTTGCGCTTTCTTTGATTGCTCATTCTCAGATCTAAATTAAGCAATAACACAAAACAAAGTGATAATTTGCTTTTCTCGGCATTATTTTAAGTGTTGACAAGCCTATCCACAGATATAAGTTAATAACATACAATTTTTCTTTGGATGCATTAATTTTTTTATCATGTACACCCTGAAAGTCCATTCATCCATCCTGAGGGATCGGTGTACCCCCCCCCCCTACTGGTAAACTATGGTTAGAAATATTTCAGACGATTGAATTCATCGAAAATGCCTGATTTTCAATAAATCGTGTTTATTGGCACGATTGGTATAACAGCATAAAACAATATCTTGCAATTCTGCTTTCATTGAGAATAAGACAACGATAATCGTTGGAAATTTTTTTGTTGGAGGGCGCTTATATCGAGATTTGATTGTATCTATTATAATTGTGTAAGTCAATATTTGTATTTGTTTGTAAATTTTATTATCTTGCAAAACAATCCAAACTTCCGATACTGATCAAGGCACTAAAAATCAACCAAAATTTATTTTAATTCATTCTTCATCTGGCGCCATATTTTTCGAAAATTTCACCAAACAAAAATGATTGATTCTCCACTGATATCATCTCACCTCAATTTTTGCTAGTAAAATACACAACATAACTCGCGCATATGCCATCTTATCAAATGAAAAGATCGCGCGCTATAATTTATCAACTCCCAACCTGGAGCTGTCACAAATGGGAAAATTTTTAAGGACAGTCTCGAAGACATAATCAGAGATTAAAGTATCATAAAAACTGCCAGTAGAGACCTTGAGGTAAAAACGTTGAGTAATAATCGATCATGTAGAGTATTGAAATCGATGTACAGAGTAAGTCAACAAATTAAGTTTTTGTTTGCAGGGAAATTGTATTTTCTTGGATAAATGTTGTCTTTTGGCCTAATTCTTTTTTGCTATCTAAAAAACCAAGATACGAACCCCTCCTAGTGAACCGAAAATTTAAAAAAAAACCCATAAGAGCCCCTTATGATTTTTGAGAAAAACAGCCCTTTTGGGGAAGTGTTCCCCCCCCCCCCCCAGCCGATCCTTCTCTACGCATTGCTTCCGATCTGGCAAGCTAAGCAACATTGAAAAACTGCCGCGGCATTAGGCATCATTTTGCCACTTTCTTCAAATCTTTATATTTTAAAATTTTACGGTAATTTTCAAAATTGCCTCCAAAACAATACAAACTTTCAAAAACTCGTAATTTTTGCGCACGGCTTCGCCAAGTTGTCAAACGAACTCATCGATAGCGGCGAAAATTTTGATTAATGACCGTTTGTCATTAACTTCCAGCCAAAGTTTTTGTCTTTCTTTATTTTTTGAGATCTTATCCGACGTTTTTAATAAGGTCATTTAATTTTTGGAGTGCACAATCGGCAAAATATTTCATTGTTTCAAAATTATGGGAGTGAAAATTTTAGGGAAAGTGTAAAAAAAGTCAACAAATTGAGCCTCAAAAAGAAATTATAAACGGTCAAAAATTTGAAAAAAATAAAAATCCCAAGGACAAGCCCAAGGCCAAGCTACGAAAAAAATTGTAAATATTTTTCATTAAAAATATAAAAAATAAAAAATTGAAAAATGAAAGGCAAAAAATTTTTGACGCTGGTGGGACTCGAACCTGGGCCAGCAAAATGGGAGGTGAGAAGCATGGCACTGCACCAAGCTCGAGTTTGTTACTCAAAATTAATTTGAGTTAAATACAATGCCTATTAAAATAATGAAATATTTTCCATTTTACAGCTAAGAAATTTCAACAGAAAAAAATTTTAATGCCACTTTGTCGCATTTTTATGTATCTTTTAAGATACCATTAACCAAAATCGAAGAAATCAAGTTGAGATTGTTTCTTTGTAAGACTAAGCCTAAGCCCAAGTCTAAGCCTAATCCTAAGCTTTAAACCAGTAAAAAATTTTTTTAAGAGTCAAAATTTTTGTTTTGAAAAACTTTTAAAAAAATAAAAAGAGCCAAAAAAATTTTGTATCTCAATAATTTTTGCATATCAAAAATTTTTTTTGCAAATTCACCTTTGTTTTATGGGTCAACAACATTTCCTCGTTGATTAATTACAACATTTTCCAAAGCTTAGAGGCGCTTCTTAAGTGCCAATTTTTGAGCTAAAGGCGAGAAATTCTTTAGGATATTTAACAAGACCAAGATTGCTCGAAAACATTTGTTCGTAAAATATTATCCTGTTGTCCCATTAGAAAATCTTGTCCAGGTAGAGAGCACAAAGCGCTTGTACAAGTCATCAATCAAATTAGCACTTTTCTTGGCATAGCAAAATGACTATAGTCTTGGTTAAAGGGAACATTTAGAAAAGCTTGGGTTGCATATCAAGTGGCTAGAATGCCAGAATTTCATATTTAAGTGCGGTTTGATTCATATTTTAAGTGCGGTTTCAAACCCTTTCCTTCTTCTTTTATGGTGGCTTTTTGGACAAAAATTGGATGAAATTCGAAATTTTAAAAACTGCGATTCGACTCAGGTCAACTAGATGAGTAAAACGAGGTATATATTGTACAAAGAAGCTAACAATTCACATGGCAGTGTGGTTAGTGTGCCAGGATTTGCAGTTATAGATCTCGGGTTCGAACCCCATGTCAAATTTAAAGTTGTCCAACACTAACCACTCGGCCATGTGAGTTTGCTTGTTTTGGATCGATATATACCTCATTTTACTCGTCTCGTTAAGCTGAGTCGAATAGCATTACTCGTTTTTAAAATTTCGAATTCGCTCAAATTTTAGCAAAAAAAACGCCTTGCTTTTGCTACGCAACTCCGCTATTACCCCTGGTAATTTTTTTATTTGACGTCAAAACAAACTATATTTTTATTTGTTCAAAAAATCGTACAGATCAAGAACACACTATAAAAACATAATTTTGTAAAATTTGGACATAAAATTTTCGTGTAGGTGTCAGAATGACTAGCTATTCCCTTTGAAGTCGAAAAATTTTAGTGCCATATACACAATTCTAGTATGTTAATGACTCATAAAATATCGCTTAGATCAAAACTCGGCACTTAGCCGACAGACACTGAAATTTTATGTTCGGATCGTAAAGATAACTTTGCATAAGAAAATTTCGAAAATTATATAGCAGATGTTTGTTTGTTGTTTGAAATGGAAGGGGTACAATTTCAAGAATTGAATATGGGGACCATATATATTTTTGCTGAAAAAACAAAGGACTTTTTATGAATTTTAACTTTCAAGCACCGGGAGTCGAGTACTCTGCACTCGGGCTTTTGACTCCGAGCGACACTTCCGAGTGATGCTGCTCGTTAAAAATGTATTAGCTATTACTAATACTTTTTTGATATTAACCCCCTTTCAGCGGGGGGAGGGGGGACAGTTGCCCCCATTGCCTCCTCCCCATGCCACTGCCTCTCTCTCAAAAGATGAAAGTTTGCCTCTCTATCACAGCAAAAATTTTCGCGAATTTTTGTTAAAAATAATTTAAACAAATTTTTGCGAATTTTTTTGATGTCAACTTGGGGGAGGGGGAACTTTCTATGTTTCCCTTTACCCCCTCCCTTCCCCCACAAATTTTTTGAAAATATGGATTCCTCTACTAGGTATGCTATAGACTCCACTGTAAGCTAAGCCACTGGCTTAGGATAGATAGGCTTATCAAGAGGATTACGCCCGAGGCTTATGCTCGGGGCATAGGTTTAGGTCCGATACTTAGTCTTATGCCGATATTTAGATTTAGGCATGGCTTACTGTTTTCCCATTTTTAGGCTTAGACTATTGATTCAAACTATCCAAATACAAAAATTTTCAATTTCCTCAAAATCTTTGCAAATTTAGCCCATATCACACAGATTTGTGACTCATAATAGCATCGCAAAAATCCAATTTTCTTCTACAGAAACCCATAAATAAAAATTGCGCCAACCACACGTTCTTAACCGAAGTTGAACATGTGTGCCGACTAACCATTTTTCATAAGCACCCAACTTTTTCGTAACGGAAGACCGAACGACTCCGAATAAACACATATGTGGCGCCACTTCTTCTGGATGCTATGTATCATTTGTGAAAATGGGGAAAGTATATGAAAAAAGTTTGATATATTGTAATGATGGTAAGATTAAAAATAATGAACTTTTTATTAGAGGGAGCGAAGAAACATAAACATCTATTTGGTAACCTTGAAGCATCCAATATAGTACAGGGTGAAGCAAAAAAATTTGAACTTTTCTTTATTAAAACACAAAACTCAGTGTAGCCAGTTTTAAAAAATAGATTTAATGAATTTTCTTTGTGAATTCAATAAAAGTTTACACCAAAAATTGTTATTGATAAGATGACGTAAAAGCAGGGTTGGGATTTCCCCGGATAAATCCGGATTTATCCAGATTTCCCCGGGGGAATTCTGGGGAAGTCTTTTTTTGGCCGGGGTAATCTTTCCTCCCCCCCCCCGAAATTAGTTAGTTTAAAAATTTTTCCGTCCTCAAACTTGCCTCGGTGGTGCAGTAGCAAAGCATGCCCACAAAGTCGCGGGTTCGAATCCCGCTTGGAGCCAATTTGTTTCTAAATTGGCCGGCGACTTTGTGGCCACGAAGCAGTATGCTTTGCCACTGCACCACCGAGGCAAGTTTGAGGAAGGGAAAATTTTAAAATTAAGTGAATTAGGAAAAATATTTCCCCGGGTAATCCGGATTTATCCAATTTCCCTGGGACCAGATAAATCCGTATAATCTATTTTCCAACCCTGCGTAAAAGCATTCCAAGTAGTGTCGCTTAATATATAAGATACTTTGTTTTATACTCTATCATTTGTTAACAAAAATATCCTAGCTTCACTCTTTTTATTGTACTTTTCTACTCAAAGTACATCTATAAATTGAACCAAACAATGGAATTTTGATGTTATTAACAACGCTTTTAAATTATTTGCTTCGTTTTATTAGGGTTGCTATTAGATAACACACTTTTTTTCCACATGAACCACACGCGGTTCATGTGGAATAAAATAAAATCTAGAAAGATCTAACATTTATTATAAAAATATTTTTAAATATTTTTAGATATTATGGCTCATTTCATGTTTTTATTAACTTGGGTTCTATTTATCGAATATTCATTGACCCAAGTTTACAATGTTAGAAATTTCAACGCTACGGGCGATGGTAAAACCGACGACACGGCAGGTGTGAGAGCAGCTTTATCCGCAGCTAGTCATAGTAATGGTGGTCGTGTTGTATTTGATTCCGGATACACTTTCTTTACTGGTGCATTTAATGTAACTAGCAATGTTATCCTAGATGTGAGAGGAACTATATTAGCGAGTATTAATCCGGATGAATACCATTACCCAAGGATATCTGAACTACCTTGGTAAATTTGTTAAAAATCATAATTTTTGAAATAATAGTTAATAATTGTATTTAGGTATGATCCTGGGGGTGTTATCAAACAACCAATAATTTACATTCATAACGGTACTAACATTACTTTTACGGGAGGTGGCACAATTGATGGAAACGGGCCATATTGGTATCCATGTGAATTTAACACTACTAATCCACCATGCAACCCATATGGAAGGTAACTAAACTAAAATTAATCTTTATAAATATTTTCGTTCTATAGACCAAGGCTCATACAACCCAGATTTTCTAGTAATCTTGTATTTGAGAATATATGGTTGAAAGATAGTCCATTCTGGACTCTACATTTGGCATGGACCACAAATGTTTATATAAACAATCTTACTATAACTTCTCCAATTGGGATACTTATAAGTCGTGGTTGGGGTTATAATACGGATGGAATAGATATCGATTGTAGTGTTAATGTTACAGTAGAGAATAGTTATATTAGCACTGGTAATATTTTAAATAACAAATGGTATCACACATGAACAAATAGTATACACAGGCAAAAATCGAAAAGTTCGTCAAAAAATTGAAAACTTTCTCAAAAAATGAAAAATTCGTAAAAAAATTAGTACACGTTGAGTGGTACAGTGTATATGTTTTATTTAGCTGACGACGCTGTTGTCGTAAAGAGCGGTTATAATTATTACGGAAGACTTAATGGAAGAACTTCGGAGGACATCATGGTTAGGAACATAAACGTTGGTTATTCAAATGGTATGGCAATTGGGAGTGAAACAGCAACTGGAGCAAGAAATGTTACTTTCCAAGATATTGTTCTAAATGGATCGCAACATGCAATCTTATTAAAAACAGAGCTTGGAAGAGGAGGTAAAACAGTTATAGTCGCATTTTCATGCAACATATTTATAACATTTAGAGGGCAATAGTTAGGGTTGGCACAAGCTCGCACATTCTATTGTACTGAACGCAAGCAAAAGTACGATAGCCCACAAGCTATCGTACGATCGTAAAATTACGTTAAAGTACGATGAAATCGCCACAAGCTGTCGTACGAATCGTACGATGCAGTACGATAGCATCGTATAAAATTTGTCGTACTTTTTATGCTTTTATCGTACGATGTTGCATTTTTGTCGTACGACGCCTCGTACGACAAAAATGCAACGTCGTACGATAAAAGTACGGCGGCTCATTGTACAAATTTCGGCCATCGTACGAAATTTCATTGTACTCGTGTAAAATAAAAGTCCATTACACAATAAATGTCAAACTGTTATATTTTAGGTACCGTCCAAGATATAACCTTCAAAAATTTCAAAATTTATAACACCAACTACACTATTGAATTCAACATGTATTATAGCAAACCAGCTAACGACACTACAATGCCTTACATGAAAAACATTATTGTTACTAATGTGACGAGTGATAACACAGATTATGCGTACAATATTCTAGGCATGCCGGATAATGCCATTCAGAATGTTTATTTCTCCAACATTTATGTTACAAACATAAGGAAGAGAGTTAATGACCATTGTCAAAACATTACTGGGATATGTGATAGTTCAAATGTACTTCCTCAATGCCCTACTTGTTTAGTGACTGAAGCATGTTTTGATGCAAGTAGTGATTGTTTACAGTATGTGAGCTTATGTAACCAGCCTACGTATCGTAAGTTAGTTTTTTGCGAATTTTCTGGATAGATTATTTAGATGCGACTATGTGTGATCAGTGTCGAAAAACATGTGGATTGTGCAATGCTTGCTAGCTGTGAACTTTTTAATAAAATCCATAATTAATTAAAATTGTTCTAGTTATTATGTAACAAAATTATAATCCAAAAAAATTATTAAGGGCGCGTTCAAGCATGTTGAAAAAGTTATCGAAAAGTCGAAATATTTTTTGACATGCCTGAACGCACTCTAAAAGTTCAAAATTGCATGATCAATAAAATTTACGAAACTTTATTGCGCACCAATTAACAAAACTGTATTCTTCTGCGAGATATAAGATTTTGGTACATACCATATTTACTCTAATAGAAGCACCCCCTAACTTCCAACTTCTAAGCATACATTTGTTGTGTCTCGTGTATGATCGTGCTCGTCTAACGATTCCATGAAAATACTCAAGTGCACAATATTTTAAGTTGAGAGTTTATTCGAATAAAATATGCTACAATGTGTGAAAGGTAACAATATAAACCCTAACTACGAAGCTTACCCTAAGGGAACCCGACGACCTCGATTTACTAAATCGAGCCTTTATATACCCAGTTAGAACAGTGAAACTCCGCCCTAATTTCGAAATAGGATTTTGAAATAGTGACGTCATTCATAAACAAGATGACATCATGTGATGAGTCATCGATTTCGTAATAGGTTTGAGTTCATCCCTGTTCTATTATTTAGTATATGTAATAGGCTAAAGGGCTTTCTTACTCAATACCTAACAACATTTTTGCATAGTATTGAACAAAAATTTTCATCGAAAACGAACGAAAAATGCCCAAATTCGATGTAGGGCATTTTTCGGTATTTATGGTACAACCCAATAATAATTAGACTACATTAAAAGTTCGTTTGATGTTTTGAAACGTTTTAATATTTGTGAGGATTCCTCCGGAAATACAAAGCCAATATTAATAGTTTTAGTATCGTTAGAAAGCTGAATTTCGTAGCAATCGAATGACACCAAAATCATGCCATAACTCTTTCTGGTTGAGGAGTTATTGCATAATTATTTAAAAAATGGCGAAAAACTGACATTGTTTGCTGATTATGCAATAACTCCTCAACCGGAAAGAGTTATGGCATGATTTTAGTGTCATTCGATTGCTACGAAATCCAGCTTTCTAACGACACCAAAACTATCAGGATTGGCTTTGTATTTCCGGAGAAATCGTCAAAAAATATAAAACGTTTCGAAACATCAAACGACTCATTAAACAGATTAACAAATAAAAATGAAAAAATGATTAACAATTGTTTTGTAGCTTCACTTGGTATGTTTTAAACAGCTCTCTGATTAGCTCTCCAAATCTATCATCAAGTGTATGGTTTTGTGCTATTAGGCCGCAGTTGAGTGCGTCATTAATAAGTTCGGCATAATTTAAGACTTTGACATGGACACGATTTTCATAACTAAAAATTTGTTTTCTCTCTCTAAATTTAAGTAAGGAGGAAAGCTTACGCTTCATTAATTTCGACAATTTCTTTCAACATTCTGCTATTGAATTCTTTGATAACGGGAGAAAGTATGCCGATCTAAACAATTTATTCTTATTATTAAAAAACTAAAATTTGTGACTAGGACAATGGTGGTCAAAAGGTGAATTGGGTGGCCGGGTACCCCCAAAATCAACCAACATTAAAAATAGTCCCCCCCCCTTTCTCAGCGATTTTTTGTTAAAATTGGAGGAAATTTGAAATGTTAAAAACGAGTCATGTCATTCACCAGACGAGCAGAACGAATACTATAAAATGGGTTTTTCCATTACTAACTCGCCGAGTGACTAAAGTGGCAGATTTGCAGTTTATATTTTTGGCCAAAATTTAATTTTCTGGCCAAAGTTCAATTTCTTGCCAAAATTCGATTTTTTAACCAAAATTCGTTTTTGGTCAAAATTCAAATAAACTGCAAATCTGTCACTTTAGCCACTCAGCCATGGGCTCGAGGTGGAAGCCCACATGTTATGGTATTTGATCCACTCGTCTCTAGCTGAGTCTAAGGCATGACTCATTTTTAAAATTTCGAATTTCCTCCAATTTTAGCAACAAAAAACCGTTGTGCATTATATATGTAGGAGCTTATACTTCTGGAATAGTCACAAAAACAACATTTTTTCTTGCCGCCCTAGAGTGACTTTCCATCAGATCCATAAATTCGGTTAGAGCCGTTGTTGTTTTGTTGACGATATCTTGAATTTCATCATATTCATATGAACTAATCAAATTGAAGCCCATAGCATAAAAAAGTGTGGGGATACATTGCTCTTTGAATAGCTTCTCAAAATGGAATCTCAACCTTGGCCGATCTAGCCAGCTAAATGTACCAAATTTGATTAAAACTTTTTAAAGTGGTATTACCTCGGCATAAATGGAAACTCAACCCTTAAAACATCACAATTTTCAAATAAATCTTCTTTAAGCCCAAGGAATAGGCTGTCGGCTAGCATAAGAAATTTTTCAGAGTTTTTGCTAAACGTTGCCATGATTTTGTAAATTTCTTGTTCAACATGGTCGATTGTTTTATTCGAGGTCTCCAAGTCGTATTTATCCGGATCTTCACGCTAAAATGTATGAATTTTTTTAAAATTTTACTCGATGAATACCTTGAGGACAGGAGCTAAATTATCAACATGTGGATAGACCACTTTTTGAATTGAATCAAATACTTTAATGACTTTCTAAAAACAAAATTATAAGGCGTTTCACCCTGATTCAGGAAAGGAGTAGGTTATTGAAGCAAAAATGGACTAAATTCAAATTTTTGCCGGAAAATAATCTGTCTAGTGGTTTTTCTATGGTGGGGGGGGGGGTAATTTACTCCCCTCCCCACCACTCATCCGACGGCCAAAATTTGGTCATTCATCCATCCATCATTCATGGTTAAAATTCAATTTCTTGCCAAAATTCGATTTTTGATCAAAGTTCGATTTCTTACCAAAATTCGACTTTTCACTAAAATTCGAATTTTTGTCCATGACAATTTTCGCTTCAAAAACCCAATTTTTCCCTGAATCAGGGTCAAGGAAGCATTTTCAAGCTTCGAAGATGCGCGCAATCGATTTTTCGCATAAAATTACCCCTAGAAAAGTCATTTTTGCAAAAATTAAAAAAAAATTTTTTCGGAAGTGCTGCTGAAAGTGCATACCTTTCCCCTTTAAAGGGCCGCTTAACGAGCGTTCACTGTATAGGGATGGGGCAATGATTGAAATTTTTTATTTTTTCGAGTGGGTGCAAAACTTTTTTGGCGAGAACTCCTTTACTTAGATTACAAAAATTACGGTGAATTTGCCTTCTTTTACAATTTCAATAAATGACTGTTCACTGTCATTTTCTGTTATAAAGCTTAAATTTTGAGTGTGAGCATGGTTGATACCAATCGGTCTTTGAGCAAAGTTTGAGCTAATGAATTCTTGAACAAGTTTGGGGTCGCCCCAATTTGAAGATAACTCAAAATCTTCATCAAATAATGGCTCTACTACACTGATCTCATCATCACTGTATTCTTTAAAAAATGATGAATCTTCACGAAAGAGATTATGCGGAAGAAAGAAATTTCGGGGGTTTTCTCGAGTCTTGTAACTAATATGAGATGGATTTTCTTGTTGTTGTTGTAGCTCACTTGTAAAACCTAAAATTATTTAGTAATTTTTAAAGTTAGGACTAGAGGCGTGCACAGCTCCTCGCATAAAAATGTCCTTACGCAATAATTTACATCAATTTTGATTGATGCAAAAAGAAATCACTCCAAGAGGGATCAAACCCTTCCTTCAGTGCGTGAGTATGGCATCCTAACCACTCGACTATGAGCTTGAAAAAATACGTAAAAACGCGAAAACAGACTATATCGAGTCCATTTTTTATAACATTTTATGGAAGAATATATACCTGTATTTTCATCAAGGTTCAATGCCAAATGTTGTCCAAATATCAACTTTGGCGTATCCATGTCTTTACATATAGGGAAATTTTCGCAATTATCCGACTTTACTGGGCTACCTGGTTCGATTTTTATCCTCTTTCCATTAATAAATTTATTCCATGGCACTGTAAATTTTATATTAGTTTTTAATGTGAGAAAATAGGAAGAATATTTGTATCCTGATTCAGGGGAAATTTAATCAAGATTAATAACCAGGGAGGAAACGAAGAATGTAGCTGTAGGGGTGGGGGAACGGTTCCCGATGCCCCCCCCCTCCCATTCTGGATGAACGCCGGAAAAATTTTCTTTAAGCACACCTTTTATAAATTTGGACGATAATGAGCTATTTTGATCAATACCGTTCACTTTTTATGCAAAATTTTCTAATTTTTACTCGTTTTTTGCATTAAAAAACATACATCGATTGACCCAATGTTTCCTCTTGTTACTAGTAGAAGCTTGTTCTGGAGTCGCATTTTTAGTTGGTGTTGTAGATTTTACCAAGCTCATGCTATTTTCTTTTGGTAAGGAAATATCCATTTCGTTATTGGAAGACTCGGTTTCTGGTTCTATTTTGCATAAATGAGGTATTCCCATAGGCTTGTGTGGGTCTTCGGTAACACATCCCTCGAGAATCATATATTCAACAGTTCCCATAGAGCCGTTTACTCCAGAATTGTCTGAAAATTCGCTACTTTACAAAACTTCCTCTGGCGAAAAATTTTCAAACAACTTTTTTCAAAAATCACATGAAAATACACCTTATAGGTGATTTTTGAAAAAAAATGTTTGAAAAACTTTCAACAAAAAACGCAAAAGTACGGCTCACCCTGAAATTCTGGCTACGTGCCTGGTTATGTGAAAAGCTTACAAAACTGATTGCAATGTCGACAAATAGCTTTGATTCTTTCTTGATTTTCCTCAACAATTAAGAACTCGTACGGATAGCCTTCGAATCGGATCACTTTCTTGGATAGTCGAATCAATCCGACATTGATATATTTCTTTAATGTTTGCGGTGTTTTGTTTTGTTGATTTGAGTCTGTACGAGTTGGCCTGATGCCTGGTTCCACTTTTACATAAGTTATATGATCCCAAAGTGGTATATCTCTTTTTGAGGTGCTTTGACGTTTTCCTAAAAAAATTGATTTACATGGCAGTTTTTTTGAGAGAAAATTGGTGGTATTTCGAAATGTTAAAGTCGAGTAATGCCATTCGACTCAGCTCAACGAGACGAGTAAAACTAATATCAACAAGACGAGTAAAATTAATATCATATTGTACACAAAAGCTATAGAATCTCATGGCCGAATGGTTAGTGTGGCAGGATTCGAATCTTGATTTTTATTTTATTTGATAGATCTCGAATTGTAGAGTATTTAAAAAAAGGAATCATGTGATTTCGTTAAAATTTCGTAGTGAAAAACTTATTATTTTTCTGAAACAATCCAAAACTTGTGTTATTGAAACGAAAACTACTATAATTACTGTTCGCAACTTTTGTACATTACTTTTGACCAGAGTGCCCCCCCCCCCTAGCTATGCCACTGATATGGGAAACTCGAATCTGTAAGAGTTTTTTAATTTTGATCGATGGAAGTTACTCCTCCGAAGGATATACCCCTTCAAAGCCCCTTTAAGGGATTCGAACCCTCGACCTATAAGTGAAATACTGTCCTAACCACTCGGCCACGAGATTCTATAGCATCTATGGTATTAGTTTTACTCATCTCGGTAAGCTGAGTCGAATAGTATTAGGGGCCATTCACATATTACGTGATTAATTTCAGAATGTTGAAAACGTTCTAACTTTTTTTCCTGAAGGAATTTCGACAATTTTTCTTTGCAGACCCCCCTAAACCATACCCTATTTTAGGGGAGTCTGCAAAGAAAAGTTTTTGAAATTCCTTCAAGAAAAAAAAGTTAGAACGTTTTCAACATTCTGAAATTGACCACGTGATATGTGAATTACTCCTTATTCATTTTTGAAACTTCGAAATCCCTCCAAAAAACTTTAAACGTACTTCTCTCACTAGACCTAGTTTTTGCTTCGAGTTTTACTTTAAGCCGGTTTTCAAAATCGATTACAAATTGCTCGTCTGCCTAAAAAGAAAAGTACAATGTATTAAACTTAACGATGAGTATAAAATATAGTGTAAAATATAATTTGATAGTCATTTCACGCATCCCCGGGATTGTGTATCGTTTGGTTTTTATACCACAGTTGTATCACACCCTCCAGCGGTTGTAGGGGGTTAATTTTTACAGAAAATTTTTTCGTAAAAATTTAAACGACATAAATTTTGTCTAAGTATGAGCTTTAAAATGATATAAACTTGTGGGTGTTAACTTCTAACTCGTAGGAGTAACTTCCAGTGGTCAAAATAAAAAAATTCCTTCAAATTCGAGTTTCCCATGTCAAAAAGCCCCTATATACAAAAAATCAGCCGATTTGGAAATTTTTTTGAAAAATCAATTTTTTTACCCCTTTAGGGATCGAGGTGAAAAAAATCGAATTTTTAAACAATTTTCAAAATCGGTTGATTTTTTATAATGTTGTTTGGGGAATTTTTTTATAATTACATTCCATACTCTTCAAAGATGGTTTATGATCTATCTAATAACAAATTGGATAGATACCATCAGCCTTGAGGATAAAATATGTCGAAAAGGTTGTTTATTTATAGTAATGTTTAAGTTTTACAAATTGTAGTTTACTTCTAGAGAAAAAATATCTCTCTAACATGAACTTTACGAAAATACAAAGTTTTCAAAATTGGGATAGACTTTGAATAGTCTAAAGTTCATAGGTCGGCAAGGTGGGGGGAGGGGACCCCCGATGAGTGGTCTCCCACCACCTCCACCAAAAAAACGACCTTTTTTTTTAGTCTTCTGACACCCAATTTTTATCCACCTCATATGTTCGGCGGGGTCTATGCGTGGTCCCCCTCAATTTTGGGCCCATGAGTACATGGTCACCCTCAATTTTGGGCCTATAAGTGCGTGGTCCCCCCTCAATTTTGGGTCCGTGCGTGCGTGGGTCAGGGGGGGGAGGCTCCCCCCCCCTTGCCAACCTATGCTAAAGTTTNTTTTTATGGACCACCTCATATGTTCGGCGGGGACTATGTGTGATCACTCCTCAATTTTGGGCCCATGAGTGCGTGGTTCCCCCTCAATTTTGGGTCCGTGCGTGCGTGGGTCAGGGGGGGGAGGCTCCCCCCCCCTTGCCAACCTATGCTAAAGTTTGTTATATAGACTAGTGACGCAAGCGTCGCTACATGTTACAGCAACACTTCATGTTGCAGTAATACTTGCATAGCTGCATTCCTATGGGCCTAGCTATACTTCAGTCGCGAGCGCCGTAACTGACTCCTTATCGAAGTCAAAAGTTGTCGCAAGCCAATTTTTTGAAGGCCTCTAGACGGATTCTACTAATTTTTCTAACTTGCGACAACTCTCTTATTCCGGAAGGGGTCAGAGCTCGCGACTGAAGTATAGATAAGCCCTATGCTATTAAACCAGCACTGGGACCCACTCCGCGTCCCCTTATGTGAGCGCGCTCTGAGCGCTGTTAGTGGAAGGGTTCTTATTCCGGAAGGGCGCAGAGCTCGCGACTGAAGTATAGATAAGCCCTATGCTACTAAACCAGCACTGGGACCCACTCCGCGTCCCCTTATGTGAGCGCGCTCTGAGCGCTGTTAGTGTACCTTGTAAAAAATTCGGCTCAAAACCATCAATCGATTCCCTGGTTGTATGTAAAACCTCGAATATAAAGTAAATGGAAGTTTTGAAGAAAAAATTTTTTCAATTTTCTGCAGGTCTAAAAATTCCGCAGTAGGAGGTAGGAGGGTTAGGAAAATTTTTTCTGCTCGAAACCATTTCCAATCGATTCCCTGGTTGTAAAACCCTGACAAAAAGACGTTTTTGCGTTGATTTGACAAAGTTAGAGCCGATTTTTCTCTTAGAGCACAGAATTTTTGACTCCACCTCGGTCGGTTTTTCAAGTTTTTCTCGGGACCCTTAAAATTTTTTCACCTAATTTAAAAAGCATTCGTTAGAGGAATACTTGGGACACAAACGATTAGAGTTTGGAGTATAAGGACCGAGTTTTGACTTTTCTACGACACTTCGATATTTAGGGTACCCCTGCTTTTTTGTGCCCCAGCATTCCTGAGAGTGTATTTCCGCGAAAACTCGGTCAGATTCGTTCCAGAACAGCTCAAATCTCTTGGATTCATTTTCCCCGTATGGAAAAACATAATACAATCGAAATCACTGAAAAAATTTCAAAAATGTTCATTTTCAGCAGAATTTTTTTGTTGAAAAATCCAGGGGTAAGTAGATCAGGAAAATTTGCTCGAAAGTAGGATCGGTAAAACACAGTGATAAAATATTACTCACAAAGTCTTCCCGATGAACCCAAGAATTGTACTGATGGGTATACCCTGCCCATTTTACAAGGTATTTTTCTTTTCCATCTATAATTTTTTTGTCCAAAATCTTCTCAGCATCAAAAATCTCCCAATTGCCATCTTTTTCCCAACTTTCTTCCGAATTTGCTTCTGACTCATTATCATTTCTCGATTCCAGATCGTTAGAGGAATTTGCAACATTTTCGAAATTTGATACCACCAAAGCCTGTTTATTTGGGTGGCATAAACGCAAATGCTCTTTATACAATTTAGAAGTTAGGAGATTAGTAGGGCAGTTTGGACAAGTCATTCCAATTCTTGGATCGAATGAAGAATCTGAGAATTCTTTGCTGTGAACTCTCCGAACATGTTTGTAAAAATAAACACGGAGTTTAAAGTTAGATGGGCATAGTCGACATTCTAAAAAAGTTTTTCAATTTTTTCTGATATTATTAGGCGGCGTTAATTCGTATCGTTTCTAGGTTAGTACAAGGGGGAGGGGCAAAAGTCCTCGTCTAAGGGGCGGCATAGTCTCGCCTCAGGGGCAAAAGTCCTCGCCAAGGGGGTAAAATTCTTGATATTCCAAAAACGTGTTTTCTTAACAATTCTGAACGAGAAAACATCTTTTCAGCGTTTTTGACAATGTCAAGACTTTTGCCCCCTTGGCGAGAAAAATTCAAAGCACTCACTTTTTCTACTAGTCTACTAAGCAGCGATAGGATTTTTAAAACTACAAGGGGGAGAGGCAAAAGTCCTCGCCTAAGGGGCAATATATCCTCCCATGCTATTTAACGGTGTAATTATTACAATTAAAATTGTAATTAATTTGTTGTAATTACTAAAATTATTTTTGTAATTATTATATTTAAAANTCCACAGGGGTGATGTTTCAGAATTTTTTTCTCTCGATTCCGTGATCAGGGACCAATATCCTATCGATTTTATCGGACACAAAAAAAATCCCTGACCCTTGACCCGCGACCCTTTGACCAATGGGTGATTCTTACAGAGACTGTGTCTTAAAATTGTAATTAATATATTTAAAATTGTAATTAATATATTTAAAATTGTAATTAATATATTTAAAATTGTAATTAATTTTTTGTAATATTTACGCAAAATATTTTTTTGCGCACAAAGTATTTTTTGTGCACAATATTAAAAAAAAAGAAGTACAATCACCCAAATTGGAATGGGCAGATGCCAAGGCTTAGGCCTAGGATTAGGCCTAGGCTTAGGATTAGGCTTAGACCCAGGCTTAGGATTAGGCTTAAGCTTAGGCCTAGGCTTCGGCTTAAGCCTAAGCTTAGGCTTAGGATTAAGCTTAGGATTAGGCTTAGACCTAGGCTTAGGCCTAAGCCTGAACCTAGGCCTAAGCCTTGGTAGAGATTTTATGTCACCAACTGGCATCTGCCCATTCCAATCTGGGTGATTGTACTTCTTTTTTTAAATATTGTACACAAAAAATACTTTATGCACAAAAAAATATTTTGCGTAAATATTACAAAAAATTAATTACAATTTTAAATATAATAATTACAATTTTAAATATATTAATTACAATTTTAAATATAATTAATTACATTTTTAANAATTAATTACAATTTTAAATATATTAATTACAATTTTAAATATATTAATTACAATTTTAAATATATTAATTACAATTTTAAATATAATTAATTACATTTTTAAATATAATAATTACAAAAATAATTTTAATAATTACAACAAATTAATTACAATTTTAATTGTAATAATTACACCGTTAAATAGCATGGTCGAAAAATAGTGTTATTTAGCGTTTCTGAAGGAAATGGGGGACTCGAAAAACACCTTTATTGAACTTGTTTTTTCGCAAAAACTTCATATTTCACCGTTTTTGACTATGCCCAACAATTTCTAAGCTTTTTTGGAATGATTTGAAAAAATTTCAAAAAATCGACTTTTTTACCCTAGGCCATAGGGGTCAAAAAAGTCGATTTTTTGAAATTTTTTCAAATCATTCCAAAAACACTTAGAAATTGTTGGGCATAGTCAAAAACGGTGAAATATGAAGTTTTTGCGAAAAAACAAGTTCGATAAAGGTGTTTTTTGAGTCCCCCATTTCCTTCAGAAACGCTAAATAACACTATTTTTCGATGTTCTTATTTTTGTTATAACTTTTCGTCAGAGTTTAGAATTTTCAAAATTTCTTTTAAAAGTTACTATTTATACTTTATATAATCGGTCCTACTGTTCGGATTTTCGATTTGAACCTTTTTTGATTTGGACTGTTGTGCGACACCATACTCAAAGAAGTCAAAGTTAGAACTCTCTATTCTTCCATGCCTTGTCTTCATCTCACGAATTTCATTGAAACAGAGAATATGTGAAATAGTAGAAGAATGTATGAAAGAATCGAAAAAAAGAAATTGATAGTGTTTGGTTTTAGTGTGCCTTTGTTTTTTGACGTCTGTATTTATCGATTTATTTTATAAGATATTTATAAAAAAAAGTTAGGCTCTTGCTTCCGAAAGGGAGCTAACAATATTCTTAGGAAAAACCCTACATATCTTGTTACTTATATATCTTCGATACGGAGCAACTAGAAACATTGTTGCTAAAGGATTAATTGCACCGCTCCAACAAGATGACATCAACATTATCGATCCCATTCCATTAATATTAATTTGTAAAATAGTATTTAAGCATCCAATACAGATTGGTATCATCGTCATGATAAATGGACAGGCTACCTAAATTTGTTTGTTTTCAAATTTCTTTTCTAGATCAGAATCCGAAAGGGGTCATCCAGATATTCCGTAATCAAAATTTTCGGGGCTTTTGACCACCATCTCCCTGTAATCAAACGTAATCATTTGATTACCCCCACCCATGATTACGTACAGGGTGTTACAAAAGTTCTGTCCATATATTTTTTTCATCGTATTTTGCTCCAATTTTGTACAATTTTATTTAAAATTGTTTTTTAAGCATGAAGGATCTAAGAGCTGGTATTATTCGCTTGGCTGAGCAAGGAAAAAGTGGATATCAAATCGCAAAAGACATGCAAATTGGAGTGAGACTCAGAACTTGATCCGCGACAACGTGCCGGAGTTCATCGAAGTCGACATCAGCCCACAACGAAACAACGGCGAGTGGCCACCGAATTCGCCCGATCTGAACGTCATGGACTACAGCATATGGAGCATCCTGGAGGCCGAGGCATGCTCAAAGCCCCACCAGTCAATCGAGGCATTGAAAAAGAGTTTGACGAAGGCCTGGAACAACATATCTCAAGATGTTATTGACCGTGCGGTGGATGACTTCCCCAAGCGTCTGAAGAAGTGTATCGAGGCCGATGGCGGCCATTTCGAGAATAATTAGTTATATTATGTTTTGTTATTGTTTTTTGTTCAGTATCAAATAAAAATTTACAATAAATTTTGCAATAAATAACTAATGTAAGTATATGGACAGAACTTTTGTAACACCCTGTAATCAATGACAAAATTGTTTAAAATAAAAATCAAAGCCTTATAAACAATTTCCTTGATGAAATTTTCGATTTTTAACGAATTTTTCAATTTTTAACAAATTTTCGATTTTTGATGAAATTTTGATTTTTGATGGTATCTTTTTAATCTTTACGGAGTCCCAGGTTCTTCAGGCATGCACAAAATTGGAAACGCAAAAAAAGTTACAACAGCACAAAATTGGAAACGCAATGCAAAAGATCTTTTCACTAAGTTTTTGCTCTTTGATAAGTTCGACAGAAAGCCAGACAACAAAGAAATTTAAAAAATTTTTAACGAAAAATTCCTTTGTTGTCTGTCTTTCTGTCGAACTTATCAAAAAGCAAAAACTTAGTGAAAAGACCTTTTGCATTGCGTTTTACAATTTTGCGCTGTTGTAACTTTCCGTTTCCAATCTTGCTAAAGCCGTTCTTCAACGATTGCAATGACCATACTTGTATTAATAACACTATAGTAATTTGTTTTTCTAATTTTCTCATAGATTCAGTCATACTGTGTTTATTTTCTCGATAAACTTTCCATATTCGGCTATTAGCAATCAACATTAATACCATTACAGCAATTACTACTATTAACTGGTATAAATCCATTAAATTGCACCAAATACTCGCCTATTTTTTATTTAAAATTTGAAAATTCAAGATTACGTGTGTTGCAAAATAAAATTTAGGCAAAGACCCATCGGCATATCTCCATATGGAAGTGTTTAAGAGTTGTGTTGTTCGATTTTCAAGCTCGCGATCGAGATCGGGATGATAAAACGCTTTTACACAAAATGTTCCCAAGACTATGTATGTACTAATAAACAAGAAGAAATAACAAGCAAATAGTTGATATCCCGACATGGATTTTGATCTTAAAAAAAGTTGGGAATCTTTAAAATTATATCTACTTGCAAAATCGAAAATATCTATAGAAGAAGGCTACTGAACCACTTATAATACAATATGGAAATGTCATTGAATAAATGTAAATAAAAATAAAATTCCAAGGAGGACCCAAATTTTCCGTAAATCCTGTTGTCCATTGAAAAGCTATACCTTGTTGAAATTCGATTTCCTAAAAGCTCTCTTTATAATGAACTATAAATTATAATTTCATGCCAGAATATAACTCCATCAGAAAGCCAACCATTCGAGATTGGATTTCAGTAGGTCTAGCCGGTTTCGTGAGGTCTAGAATGGGAAAAACCTCATCATTATCAAAAAAATTTTCCAAAATGTACGTAATCATTGACCTGATCCCCCCTTCCCCGTAATCATTTGGCTACCCCTCCCCCCCCCAACTTGATTAAGTAATATCTGGATGACCCCATACACTATTCTCCTTCAACGATCTACCATACATATCCTATAATATACTTTATACACTATCTAACAGTAAACATTTCGAACTTGATTTCGCCCAAACATACGCCAATTTTTTACCCATAGGCGCCATTTATACTTGCCGCAAGACGCGCGCGTCTTGCGGCAAGTATAAATGGCGCCATAGTGGAAGTACTAAAAAGCCGCAAAAAAAATTTTCCCATGGACATTCCTATGAGGGAATAGAGCTCAAAATGTGGTTTTTGGGGTCATAATTGGGGTTCAAAGATACCATCATAACTTTTTATGATTAAAATATTTTTCGCTAAATCTTTGTGCATTTATTAGAGGGTGATAAGACACAAATTAAGGTATATTAACTTTGGCCTCAACCCTTTGTCTTCATGGTTAAAAACGCCTAACAAAAATGATACCATTTTTCTTAAGAAAAATCGAACTTTCGGGGGTCTCAATTCGACTTTATTTTGCTCGAATAGACTTTAAATCGATTAAAAAACTGTTTCTAGGGCAGGAAAACACTTTCTGATCGTTTTTGGAGTAAGTTTGGAAAGTTCGATTTTCGACCTCTGGTGGCCGGATGGCCTGGAGGGTCCAGCGGGGGTCGAAAATCGAACTTTCAAAACTTACTCCAAAAACGATCAGAAAGTGTTTTTCTGACCTAGAAACAGTTTTTTAAGTCGATTTAAAGTCTATTCGAGCAAAATAAAGTCGAATTGAGACCCCCGAAAGTTCGATTTTTCTTAAGAAAAATGGTATCATTTTTGTTAGGCGTTTTTAACCATGAAGACAAAGGGTTGAGGCCAAAGTTAATATA
>OZJO01002030.1:0-11955 GCA_900406225.1 Acrobeloides nanus | reverse complement strand
CCGCCTCGTACCAACCTACAATTTAAAATGCCAAAGGTTTTAAATTTCAAGTATTCATTTTAGTGTATACTTTTTTTTAATGGGGTTGAATAGGCTTTCGCTTTTTGCTCAAAATTCAGGGAAACTAATTGATTCCCCCAAAAGAAGTTCAATTTTGTAATTTTTATTTTTGCAGGAAAATTGCATTTTCTCATAAAATGTTGCCATTTTATTCATACATTTACAAGGGGGCCGGATAATTCTATCTGATGCGTCATGGTTTTCAATTTGGCGACCATTTTTTTTGTCCGACGTCAACATAACGCAAAATTCTCAAATTTTGCACCTAAACTTTTGCGGTATATCCCAGGGCTGTCAAGAAACTATCATTTTATGATAGTTGAAACTATTGTACGCCAGTTCAAACTATCATAAGAAAAAATGCTAAAAAGGTCTAATAAGTGCATATCTAGCATATCTACACCAAATATAGTAAAAATTTTGCATTGGTAGTGAAATTTTTTACGATAGTTGCAACTATCATTATGATAGTTGCAACTATCATAATGATAGTTGCAACTATCATGATGATAGTTGTAACTATCATGATGATAGTTGCAACTATCATAATGATAGTTGCAACTATCATATGAAAAAATGCTAAAAAGGACTAATAAGTGCATAACTAGCATACCTACACCAAATATAGTCATTTTACCCCTACTAGGGTCATTTTTGTGAAAATAAATTTTTTTTCGAGATCCGGCTCTAAACTTTAAAGCCGGATCTCGAAAAAAATTTATGTTCACAAAAATGACCCTAGTAGGGGTAAAATGACTATATTTGGTGTAGGTATGCTAGTTATGCACTTATTAGTCCTTTTTAGCATTTTTTCATATGATAGTTGCAACTATCATTATGATAGTTGCAACTATCATCATGATAGTTGCAACTATCATCATGATAGTTGCAACTATCATTATGATAGTTGCAACTATCGTAAAAAATTTCACTACCAATGCAAAATTTTTACTATATTTGGTGTAGATATGCTAGATATGCACTTATTAGACCTTTTTAGCATTTTTTCTTATGATAGTTTGAACTGGCGTACAATAGTTTCAACTATCATAAAATGATAGTTTCTTGACAGCCCTGGTATATCCAGCTTTACCATAACGCGAAGCGCCGAAAAATTTTGCGCTATGGTCGACCCCCTTGTGTAATGTATATATATGTCATTTTTGGATAGAATCATAATAGGGACCATTATGTTTTTTCGTGAAGAGAAGGGGGCGTGCGTCATGCGTTATGATTTTCAAAAATTCGTGCGTTATCCCCCGGATAACCTGGGGGTTGTAAATGTATGATTTTATTCGTCTCAACGAGCACAGAGAAATGCTGTATTTATTTTTTTCTAAATGTTCAAGAATTTTTTTGTTCAAATTATTTTGACCCTGATTCAGGGAATGGAGTTGGGGCTGGGGTAAAACGGGTTGGGTGAGGGTGAGGTAAAACGACTGAGGATCAGGTGAGGCGCTTTTTGCGCTATTGATAAATGCGTTATTAAAAAAAAACATCATACATGGGGGTAAATTTTGGTCAGGAATCTGAATCCGGGGTCGATTTTATTCAAAGCCCCATGTTTATCCGGAATTTTCACATTTTTGGTGTTTTCATTGCATTTTGAGGGGGTAAAACGGGTGAGATTTCCGGGTGAGGCACAATCGAAGGGAATTTGCACTAACGTCATATATATATGGTCTTGTAAATGGTCTATGTGTATGCTTAGGAGTTAAGCATGCGTATAATGCTCGAATTAATCGATAATAGTTTATCGATAAAACGGAATCAATAAAAGTATGTATGCATAAAATTTTTGAAGGGGGGTAAAACGGGTGAGATTTCCGGGTGAGGCACAATCGAAAGGAATTTGCACTAAACTTCATTCTATATGGTCTTGTTTCCATCGCTCGATAGCTCAATCGAACGCCCTAGTCACCGGATTTTTTTAGAAAACAAAATTATTGAAAAAATTTTATTTTCGATTTTCTAGCCCAAAAATAGTGAAAATTACGGTTTTTTAAGAAACACACTTTCTTGAGCACAGTTGCACAACCCCGGTACCCCCGGTAAAATTTTACCGGGGGTGGGTCATGTTTATGGGGTAGGGAGGGAGGGAGGTGGGTCATGAGGTGGGGAGGGGATAGGTCATGGGGCGGAAAGGGGATAGGTCATCGGTCCCCGGCGCTGGGGACCGATTTTTTTAGAAGGTCTAAAAAAAAGGTCGCCAAACTGCGGAGGGGGTGGGTCATAAAAACAAAAATTTTCGACCGGGGTCTGTGCAACTGTGTTCTTGAGTGTTCAAAGGTTGCCTTAAGCGTTTCGAGCGCGCTCCAAGTTGAATTTATTTAGTGGGATTAATGCATGGGGAAGTTTTTAAAAGTCATTTCGAGTCAAAATTCGATCCCTAAAAAATTCAAAATCATGTCCAAAGCTCAATACTATCGATTTTGCGTGTATTTTTTGAATTTTCTGACCTCTCTAAAATACTCAAGATAATTTTTTTCGGCCAAAATCTCTTTCTTGCAGATGTATTTCAATATGGAGAACATTTCTAGCGCGGTTTCAAAAAAATCCGAGAAAATTTTTTTCGGTCCCTCATTTCTACTACCACGTGTAAAAATGGCTCAAAAATCGAAGTTTCTCGGATTTTTTCAAAATTTTCGACAAAAATGTTCAAAATACTTCTAGAAACGAATTGAGTAAAAACAGTTTTCATATTCCTTGATAGATTGTTGAGAAAAATTGAATTTTTTGACAAAAAAGTTTAAAATTTTCTGTGTATTGAAACGGAAACATTGCATCAAGTTTTTAAAAAGTTCTCCTATCGTGCACTATACCTTTAATAAATCTCAGGCTTGTTAAATTTATTTTTAAACCTAAGTACGAAATTTTACACATACACAAGTCACGTGCTTCTAACATAAATGTGCCGAACAAATTTTGTGTCTCGTTTATGTATAAATAATGTGATTTGTGCTAGTTTCATGTTCGAAGCTCTATTTCGAAACACTAATAGAGAAGAAAAATATGTCTTTCCAAAGTCGAGTGTGATCTATTTGATTATAAAGAGCCCTATAAAATCAATAAAAAAAGGAATTTTGAGCCATTTTTTACCTTACTAGTTAAACAAATGCATTGTCTGAATATTTTTCTAGTATTTTTTTCTGTAATTAGTGTAATTTATGGACGCGACATTTTGTTTTATAGTACAAAATTTCGTAATGCCGAGCATTCTAGAGAACCGGCTATCATGATCCCACATGAACTTTGAGAATCTTTTCGGACCTTGTGCCCCTTTAAGCTGGGTTTAAAGAACTCGCGACAGTTCTAGCTATCCGAGGAGGATGCTACTACTAGGCAAAATCATTTGGCCTCAAGCGGGGTTTGAACCAGCCTTAAGGGGCGTATGAGACAAGCCCAGTACCACCGAACCATGGGACCCTTGAAGTCCGTTTCCGCTGCCAACGGAAAAAAGTTCGGAAACGATAACCAAGTGGTCCAAGGCGCCGCCCGTCCGATCTGGAAAGTTAAGCAACGTTGGGCCCGCAGGTTTGATCCCACTAGGGCAAAATTTTGATTTTCAAAAAAATTTCTTTTACAAACAATGAAGCAAATATTTTTTCTCCATTTTTTGTAAAAGAATTTTTTAAATCAAAATTTTGCCCTAGTGGGATCTAACCTGCGGGCCCAACGTTGCTTAATTTGCTAAATCGGACGGGTGGCGCCTTGGACCACTTGGCCATCGTTTCCTGACTTTATATGTTTGTTCAATTATCTTTAACTTTTAAATCATTAAAAATTCGCTAGATTTAGCTAGATCATAATGCTTGCAGGACAACTAGCCATAGTTGAAGCTTCCTTATTTACTGGTGTCTCACTATGCATCGGTTTAGAACAGTTGGAACATTTAAGAAATAGAAATATTGACGATAAGAACCTACTTTCGGCTTTCCAAGGAGCATTTCGATCAGCAAAAATTCAACCGTTATTGGCTTTTACAGGTAAAGCATAAAGTTCTGTAGCTACTACACAATGGGGGGGGGGGAGCTACCCACNCTGACCAATGGGGGGGGGTGACACCCCCCCCCCCTAACCTCGTCGTAAGCGAAAAATTTTTAAAAAAACATAAGGGGGGACCCTTATGTTTTTTTCGAAAATTTCGGAAAAATTGAACCAACCTGGTAATTTGGGGGTCCTCACTTTAATAAAAATTTGGACCAACCGCGTAAATGGGGGACCTCACCCCCGTAGTTGGGCACCTGAAGCCCCGTGAAAAATTTTTTTCACGGGGCTTCAGGTGAAAAAAAAAATTTTTTTTTTCAACCGCGTAAATGGGGGACCTCACCCCCGTAGTTGGGCACCATGAAGCCACGTGAAAAATTTTCGAAAATTTTTTCTGAAAATGACACATCTAGGAGGTAAAAACATGCGGGGAAATCCGAATTTGACATTTACGAAGTGAAAAAATGCTTCCCTGATTCAGGGAAGGTCTTTTTTACCCCCTAGATGTATTGAAGCGAAAAGTCGCAAAAATGCGATTTGGGATGCGAATTTTCGACTTTTCGCTTCAATACACAGGCTTTTTGAAAAATTCATCAAAATTGAAAGATTCGTCAGAAATATGAAAAATTCGTCAAAAATTGAAAAATTCGTCAGAGATTACAAATTTCGTTAAAAATGAATATAAGAAAAAGCATTGTTTTTAGACCAAAATATGTTATTTTCTCGAATTTTCGCGTCGATATACAGCTTTTCTTGAATCCGAGAAATTTTATAAATTTCAAATTCGGATTCCCCGCACATTTTTTTAGATAAAAATCTCATTTTTGCAACTTTTCGCTTCAATACGCAGTCCTTCCCTGAATCAAGGAAGTGTTTTTTCGCTTCGAAGATGTCAAATTCTGATTCCCCGCATGTTTTTACCACTAGAGGGGTCATTTCCAGAAAAAATTTTCGACAAATTTTTCACGTGGGTGCCCCCCCCCCCCTCTATTGTGTAGTAGCTCCAAAGTTCTTTTTGTAATAAATTATTTGATTATAGGGACAGCACTTGGAGCTTACCAATACACCAAATCAAAAGAAATCTTTTGGGCAGTTGGCACAGGACTATTTTTCTTGATTATACCCTATACACTTACATTCTTTGTAGGAATAAATAAAGAACTCATGGCAGCTTCAACTGAGACAGCTGGAGCCGAGACACGCAAGAAGATCGTCAAATGGGGAAAGTTAAACTCAGTGCGTACAGTCTTGAGTGCAGCTGCGGTTGCTGCTTTCGTCTATGCTGTTGTGAGAAAATGAGTTATTTTAAGGACCAGTCTACTTTTGTGTCTAATGAACCACACTTATTAATTTGTATATGTTTATCATAATGGCCCTGTTCCTAATTTGAACCGTACGGATCACTGTCAGTACGGGTCCGTCCTGATCCGTGACGGATCCGTACTGATCAGTACGGATCCGTACGGTTCAAATTAGGAACAGGGCCAATATAAAGTTTTAGCCATAATAATAATTGCTAATACATGAATAATAACAGTTTTACAGGGTGGCGCATAAAAAACCGCACTTTCGAGATTTTTACCTCTTCCTTATTTTGAGTATAAATTTTGATTCCGATCATCGTTTTCCATTATCTTGGTATCATAGGATAGTTCTGATTATGGACTATCCAACGACACCAAGGTAATGGAAAACGATGGCCAGAATCAAAAGTTATACTCAAAATAAGGAAGAGGTAAAAATCTCGAAAGTGTGGTTTTTTATGCGCCACCCTGTAATAAGTTCCATCATAAGTGTAAGTATTGCAATTACAACCATTATAGTAATTATTGGAAACTACTATTACCATAGTAGTTTCCATAGTATGGGCTATAGTAATTGTTTCCATAATAATCTAAAAATACAGGGTGGCGCAGACCACATGTGTACAATCGTCTCCCCTCCCGAATTTCAGAGGGGGGATCGCTTCCTAAGGCCAAAATTGAGCCAGTTCAAAAACTTTTATCAAATTTTGCCATTTTGGCGAATTTTTCAATTTTATAACGAATTTTTTAATTTCGGACGCTCTAGCCCCCCTTCAAACTTTCAAAAAGTTTTTTGAAAATTAGCCCCCCGTCGCAAAATCCTAGATACGGGCCTGTTAGCAGTGTACAGTTTATAATAATTCTAGACCATTCTATTACTACAATTAGATCCATTACAATCTTGATATGGAAAAGTGTTTGGCCAAATGGTAACTTCTGTCGTAAACTCAAAATACCCTCCTAGATCTTCTGGTAGTCCACCAAAATATCTTTTAGGGTTCATTTTTCTTTCCTTACCCATTCTTCTATACAGATCATCCACATCTAGATTCAGCCCATATGGATTTTCAAATTTAAAATCTATCATATAAGCAATCCATTGACCATCACCGGGCGGTAAAAAATCTTTGTGAGAAACCATATAGGTTCGTTTCCCGTCAACGACCATTGGCTGTAGCGTCCGTTGGTCATACAAAGACATTAGATTTAAACAGGCTTGTTCATCGCTGTCATAAGGTCCACAAATACAAGGGCTATCAACGTTGATTAGTCGAAAATCTCGCCTAGTTCGATTGTTGTCCCATTGATTGACTCCACAAGAATAGGCCCACCAAACGTTTACTTCGTGGATAGCTAAATTGTTATCGACGGTGGCAGTAATTAGACCTAAAAATGACTTTTTGTAAATTTAAATTGCCAGTTTCCTACTCCCCCTCTTCACCCAGGACTTGCAGACCGACGTCCGCCGCTACAATGTGCCTATCGCCAACGAAGTCTCCGCGGTGATGATCCTGAAACGCCGATGGCAGCATCCCAGGCAACTACGTCGTCGTGCATCCACGCCTTGTAGCAGCGAAACGCTCAGCCGTGCCGCGCTCCCTGGATCGAGAATAATGACATCACGATACACCAACGAGGGAAGGAACTCCGAGTGCTATCGAACATGGACCCGCGAATCGAGCCTTTCGTCTACCCGCTGTACAACCCGACTGGTACTTTTGGCTGGCACGACGGACTCACCTACGCTGACCGAGCTCAGAAGCGACTTACACATCTGAAGTTCGCGCAGTACCGCTTGGCATTCCGACGTTGCTACGACACCCAAGAGCCCATAAGCATACCCTTGACTATCGGCATCGACTTCAGCCAGCAATACGAAACCGTGCCTGCTATGCCGTTCAACCAGCTCCACTTTGATGAGCAGCAGCAATACTGCGTCGACAGCGTTCATTCATCCGCATTCAGTGGATCAAGGACAAGCAGAAGAAGCTCCGGGCGGACAATTACGACGGTGTGAACCGATTTCTGGAAAAGCTGGCAGAGAACGAAGAAGCTAACATGCAGCGCAAGGTGACATTCCCCACCCAGAGGTTGAAACGGGCTCAAGCCCGGCCCGTCACCCGGGCCTCACGGGCCTAATCCCGGGTCCGGATGATACGGGTTGGGCCTTACGGTCTCAAGCCCGGATGAAGGGCCGGTCCGGGCCTAACTTCGACCTCTGTCCCCGGCGCACCGCTTTGAGCGCCGATAGGTGCTCGGTCTCAGTACTGAAGCAAAAAATTGCTTAAATTTTCCCCCTTTCAATATTTTTTTCAGACCCGCCAGTTATGTGCAAAAAACAGACCCTCGTCGTTATCAATAGTCCAAGAAAAACTTGGCACTGGTTGATTCAAAAAATTTGCTAGTGCAAAAGCTCCGATCGCTGGAACCACTTCCAAGATCCCCGTTATCATTGAGTGCTCCGCATTTGGGGCTATCAGAAAATGCTTCGGCTCTGGCATGTCTTTCCACCAATAATGGGTATCATCCGGTTGCTGAAATTCATCCATCATAGCGTTCACTACTAGCTTAGGCATGGCTAGCCTATCTTTATAAAAATACGGGTCTACGTATTGTTGAAGTAAACCCATATTGGGGTCATCAAACCGAACTGCTAGGTTTTCATCTATATAATCTTCCAATTCTATACTCCACGCGCCATAGCTTTTATACTGATGATGCATAACGGCAACAAAATTTATCGCATCCAAGACAATGGGTGCAATGGCTTTTACTCTAACGGGGTCGACAGCTCCGACTAGCCATGTAGTCCATCCTCGCTTGGACGCTCCGGCAACCAAGTAATAGTCTAATTGGCAGCCTAGTTGAGGTAGATATTGGTTGACAAAAGCGGTGATGGTATCCATGGCGCGGATGGAAGCTTTTACCATAGGGAATCGCAGAAGCCAGTTAGGTTGGGTTGGATTGTTTAAGAAGTGTGACCAGGTAAAGGCGATAACAGCATCTTCATCGCGAGACATGTTTTTAGGGTCAGCGGCAAATGTGACATATTGGTTGGGGATCTAAAAAGACGATTTTTATTTTAAAAATAAGTGCCCAACTCAAATCGAAAATTTTTTAAAATTGTTTTTCCTATCACAGCACTTGACCCCTGCACTTTTTGGAAAAAAATTGATCCCCCATGTTCACGTATAAGGATAGATCAGAGCGTAATTTCAACTCAATTTTGAAGGAGAACATCCCCTTCCCATAAGTGAGCAAGGGGGGGGGGTGAATTTTTTTAACTCTATAAAAAAATTTTTTATACTATTTTTGAAAAAAGAATGAAAATTTTTCAAAATTTTGGGCAAAAACATAAGAAGTAGAGAGGGGAGATTCTTTGAAAAATTTTTTTGCCAGAATAGGAAGGGGTACAGAGGGGAAAGAATGATCGTCCGAGTGTTCCAGCCTCCAAATTACTCCTAAACAATTTACGCCGACGCCTAATAGCTTACTTGAAACAAAACCCCAACAATCGATCCAGTACTACAAGCAATTACTGTCGAAAGTGTAACATCTTGTGAATCATTGTATCTAATATAATTTTGGTGCCCGCCCGTAATATATAAAGAAGCATTGTGTTTGAATCGAAGCTGATCAGGGACAATTATAATTATCTGATGCCACCAGATGCTTTTTGCTTGTGAACTAGGGTCAAAATCTTCATCGGTTAGCCATTTTTGACTAGTCATGTTTATGTAATAACCTAAAAATTTTTTGTCTAAGCCTAATTTTGGGTTTCTAAATTTCGGATTTTAAAATTTTTTTCCTAAATTTGGGCCATAACGATGCGGGGGAATTTTATATATACCTTTATAATTACATTGACCAAAAGTCCCACTAAAATCATATTGTGAACCCTAAAATCTTATGCAAATTTTGGTGATCTTAATCATCATTTTTTTTACCATATATTCCCATTTGTAGTTCTCATCCGGTGCCCAAACATAATCATCAAGAGGTGTTGGAACAACTTCAAATATTAACCACAAAAACATAAAAATCATAAAAATTTTCATTTTTTTAGCTTCAGCCACTTTTCTTACAAAAACAATGATTTTTAGTAACGAAACGTGTTGTGCAAACTACATTTAGTTGAAGCTATTTATATAAATAATTTATCGGTGGGAATTTACTTGTATGATTAATGCTATTGAATCCTATTGCTACAAGAATTTGATTTTTTCTGCTCCACCGTTTATGTTAATCCACTGTAATTGATAAAAGGAGTACAATCATGTGTTTAGTTTGATTCATGAAAACGATGTGTTAGAATTTTGCAAAAACTTTTTGCATATTTAAATTTCAAAAGCATTAATTTGCCTTAAAGGGTGGGTGCATTTGACATCCAAACCAGGGCTGTCGCGGAACAACTGTTCCGGTTCCGACAAGTTCCGGGTATTTTTGATGTTCCGTGTTCCGATCTGTTCCGGCCATTTTTGGGCGGCAACAACTTGTGTTACAGTCCAATAGCATATACACGTTCCTTTCAAACCTATCTAGTTTTTTATTTAAGCCCAATTTAAAAAATCCATCTTGTAGATTGTCGAGGAGACCCTCCTCCATAACGCTACGGATGGGTTTTTTGTGAATCTTCGTTTTAAGAACGATATGGAATCCTTAAGTTTGAAAAACACCTCATTTTTGGCAGAAAATTTATAGGTGTTTTTCCGATATGTCGGCACAAACTTTTTGCTTTTCTATGGGTTGAAACATACGTGCTGAGGTTTTCGAGTAATACAAACATCAAATTCATGTTTTTGGGCTAAAAATACCCCTAGGCAAAATTTTTTTATTGATTCTGGACACTGCAAAAAGAAATGGCTCCGCGCAGGATTGAACCCTCGACCTTATGCGTGTAGTTAGCGCCACTTCGCGCTTTGCCATGTAACCGGCACTTTTTTTAAATCTCTTTATGAAAAACGTTATATTTTCATCAATTTTGAATTACGCAAAAAGAAATCGCTTCGAGCGGGATTGAACCCATTACTTCAGTGCAGCGTTTAATGTTCTAACCATTTGAATATGGTTTTCAAAAATGTTGAACCTGGCACGGAAACGGACTATTAACCTTTATTAACCATTTTATAAACCAAAATCAAATTTTTACAAATTTGCAAAAATTCAAACAATAATAATGCACCATAAAAAATGCTTAAAAATAGAATTTTTTAAACAATAAAAAATATTGCAAAATGATGGAGCAAGTCGAAGTGTTTAGAGCCATACAAATTACCATATCGTATGGCAGGGATGATAAAATTTATAGATGTGAAAGAGAGAGAATTTAGACAAACCTATAGAGGGAAATAGAAAATGGCTTATTGTATTGCATGGGTACACAAGGGGAAGTCTCTTGTTGGACAAGATTTTTCAAGAGTTGATTTTTCAAATTTTTGAGTATCGAAACGAAAACTTGCAAAAATCATAAAATAAGCCAAAATTACAATTTTTCACATTTTAATCCTCCCAAGTCAAGCTATGCCTATTGTTCACCCTGAGTTGGCAATTTCTCTTGCCATACCAGTTCACATATGCAAATTCACTGTTTGAAACAATTGAATTGAAACGTCCACCGAATTTGGTAGCAGCCTTGCTTTCAATTTCTCTAGCTGCGTCCAAGTTGTCGGAATTGGCCTCCAAGGCGCTCTCGACAATGGCGCGAAGAGTGGAGTCATCACAGTTTAGACCGCTTTCATCTTCTTGGGGTGCTTCGTTGCTTTCATCCACATACTCGGCTAAATTTTTGAGAGATTTGGATAAAAAGTTGGTGAATTATGGTGTTGAAATGTCAAAAAGTGATAGGTTGGATAGAAAATTAGCACTGTATAAAGTTAAATAAAAGGATAGGGAAGAAGTTAGTGGAGGCTTCATACCTCTTTGTGGGTTGGGGTGCCCTACAGAGTGAGATTAGGGGTATGCTAGGGATGCCAACGGGGTATGATTTATACCTAGTTAATTGAGCCCCCTCAACCCGAAGTTAATGATCAGTTCACTCGGAAAACTATGAAAAAAAATGATATATTCGGAAAGTTCATGAAACATGTATCATTTTTTGTTTTTATGGCATGTTCTTAATCGTTGTAGTTTTTGAGATAATTGCGTTTGAAGTTGGTGATTTTTGAAATCTGTGTATTACAACGAAAACATGAGCGCAGTGAAAATTCGTTCTGAATCAATCAAAGTTATGTATTGACGCGAGGATTTAACAATTTTTTCGTTTTCTATTGACTTACGAAATCTGCCCAAAAATTTTTGAATTTTCGCGTCAAGACACAACCATTATTGGTTCAAAGACGAATTTTTACTGCGTTCATGTTTTCGTTGTAATACACAAATTTCAAATTTCCCCAACTTCAAACGCGATTATCTCGACAACGATAGCAATTCAGAGGTTAACATAAAAGCAAAAAATGCTCCATTTTCATAAACTTGCCGAATATATAACTTTTTCATAGCTTTTTTTCCAAGTGGACTGGTTCTTTAAGCCAATTACCCTTTTTGGTATGTTATATAGAAATTGCTATCTTACCTTCCACCCCACCAGCACGAACTGCAGCACCGC
>OZJO01002026.1:0-14033 GCA_900406225.1 Acrobeloides nanus | reverse complement strand
CCCCCCCTTTAAAAGTTTTGGTACTACTTCGGATTAACGACCGCAAATGACAGGGTTCTGAAGTCGGGAATTTTTTTCCTTCAAAATCATGCATTTTAGGGGTATTTTTATGAGAGAAATCGATTGTGCGCATTCCCGAAGCGTGAAAAATAATACTTTTCATGAAAATGAGCCTTTTATATTGCAATCAGGCAAGAACAGCTTTCACGCTTTGTCGATGCGCGCCATAAAAATTGAAAAATAATCAAAAAAATCACATGCTTATGAAGTATAAAGGCTCATTTCCACGAAGATATTCATTTTCACGCTTCGGGAATGCGCGCAATCGATTTCTCACATAAAAATACCTCTAAAATACTTGATTTTGAAAAAAAATTTCCGACTTCAGAACCCTGTCATTTGCGGTCGTTAATCCGAAGTAGTATCAAAGTTTTCAAACAGATCTTTCGGAGCTCTTCCCCCTGGGGAGACGCAATCAACAGGATTCCAAAAACTGATACTTTTTTGAAGTAATTTATGGAAAAATATCTTCTAAAGGCTTAAACTTAAGCTTAGGCTTAAGCTTAGGCTTAAACTTAGGCTTAAGCCTAGGCCTAAGGTTAAGCCTAAGCCTTTAGAGGATACTTTTCCATAAAATTACTTCAAAAAAGTATCAGTTTTTTGGAATCCTGTTGATTGCGTCTCCCCAGGGGGAAGAACTTTGATCTTTCAGATCAAAGAAAATGTACCAGTGGTACGACTTTTTATTGGGAACCCGTAAACGAAACTTTACCGTACTCTAGTATGTATTTTAATAATCTCGCATACTCGATTGCTTCGAATACCAGCGGCTCAACTTGTAACATCTGTATTTGTACAGAAGAAGGAAGGTGTTATCACGCATTGAATAATGACAACTTCCAAGTCGATTTTATACCTTATTGTTTTGGTATGATTCGACTATACATAGATCTAAATCAATTTTATAGAAATCGCATGCTATATGTACGCTATTGTTCATTCGTTTCCTCTTGATGAACATCAAGGTTTCGTAGACGACATGAACAAGACATACAACACAACAATTCCATATTTCATAAATTTTGGACCACAAAGTGGTTATATAAAAGCATTCTCCATCAGTTGTGAGGAATGTATCGTAAGATTTTTAATTATTCACATTTTTTAAATGCACAACAAAAAAATATTAGAGCCCTCCCTTGGGGAGACACAATCAACAGGATTCCAAAAACTGATACTTGTTTGAAGTAATTTTATGGAAAAATATCCTCTAAAGGTCTAGGCTTATGCTTAAGCTTAGGCTTAAAGTTACTGTGCACGCACGAACAAGTTGGGGGCGGATTTTTTGTTTCAATAATAATAACTATATTGCAAATCAGGCAAATAAATACCATATAAAAAAATTTCAAATCTAAAAATTTACAAAAATTTCAAGTTTGTTATATAATATTTCTTTGCCTGATTTGCAATATAGTTTATATTATTGAAACGAAAAATCTGCCCCCAACTTGTTCGTGCGTGCTCAGTACCTTTAACCTTAGGCGTAATCTTAGGCTTAGGCCTAGTCTTGGGATAGGCTTAGGCCTAGGCTTAAGCCTAAGGTTAAGCCTAAGCCTAGGCTTAACCCTAAGCCTAAGCTTTTAGAGGATATTTTTCCATAAAATTACTTCAAAAAAGTATCAGTTTTTGGAATCCTGTTGATTGCGTTTCCCCAGGGGAAAGAGCTCCAAAATATTTAGTTACCTGCCAATTTAAAGTGTGAAAAAGAGTTTTCTGCATATAATGGAAGTTCTGCTCCATTATCCGATTGTCAAGCTATACCTTTTGATGAAATTTGGGTTATTGTCAACCTATGTTCGATTTTTGTACCGTTGGTGATTTTTTATTTGGTTGTACTTTATGTGAGTAATCGTTTTTTTAGTTTAAAAAATCGGAGCTAGTTCACTTATTGGAAGACACTTATCATGATCAAAAAGTCGGAATTTTTTTCTTTTAAAATCGGCTGAAAACATCCTATAGGAGTATTTTTAAGCGAGAAACACATTGATGATGTTATTTTTGCATGAAAACCAATAAATAATTCTGAAAAACTTCATTTTTTTAATTTTTTGATATCAAAAAGCCATTTTCTTCAAGCCCACCATTTCTCGTTACCCGATGTGCTCCAGGGAGGCAATGCTCCGAGGGGGGCATGGGCTATGACACCCCTTGTGGCCCTAAAGAGGGCCGTTGTAATATTTTCGACGGATTTTAAAAGAGGAAAAAATTTCGACTTTTTGACCATGATAAGTGCCTCCCAACAAGTGAACTAGCTCCAAAAAATCTAATTTATAGATATTTTGGGTATCACCAGAATTTAAGGGGATCATTATTTTTAAACTTATGGTACTTCATGGTATTGCTAGCCTTATATATTTCTTCAGTAAATTCATTCAATATATTTCTTATGTGCATCAATGGGAAGGATATTGGTTTGTTGTAAGTGTAAATATCACAGTCGGAAGTAGGATATTGTGAGCTACTTCGGCTCTTATACCCCATTGAACGTGGTGTTTAAAATCGAAGAATTTTATTTTTCGAAATTTTCTCAAAAATGACTCCTATTAGGGGTAATTTTATGGGGGAAACACGTTGGTGATGTTATTTTTGCGTAAAGCTCTTCTATTTTTTAGAAAATCGAATTTTTGTATATTAGCTTTTTCAAAATATCTACTTTCTACATATTTCGAAAAATCTAATATGCTAATATCGATTTCCTAAAAATAGAAGCGTTTTTACGCAAAAATAACATCGCCAACGTGTTTCCCTCATAAAATTACCCTAATAGGGTCATTTTTAAGAAAATTTCGAAAAATAAATTTTTCGATTTTAGACCACGTTCAATGGGGTATAAGAGCCGACATAGCTCCTGATGTTGATATCAAAAATTTCTAGACAATTTATGCGTTAACTAATTCTTCTGCCGCTTTTTTATATTTATGTGTGCTCATGTTAGCAATAAATCGATGGGACGTACTCGGAGGCTTACAACTATTCCCGTCACTAGATAGAGTTTTATTTTTTAAGGTAATAAGTGATTGGAAAAAGAGGAACTACTACACAATAAGGAGGCCACCCTTGAAAAATCGCATTTTTGCGACTTTTCGCTTAAAGGGACAGTGCACGCTCTAACAATTTTGAAGAACAGATTTTCGTGCCAATAATTAGATCTAGTTGCAATTCAGGCAATTTTGTTGAATTCGTGATTGTTTTTCAAAAGTTTTTTGTCCCAAATTTTGTGAAACGCTTGAAAGCTATGTTGAAACAATTTATTTTATAAAATTTTTCAGAGCGTGCACCGTTCCTTTAAATACATAGGCCTTTTCTGGATCAGGGAAGCATTTATTCGCCTTAAAATGTCAAATTCGGATTCCGTGCATGTTTTTACCCCTAGAGGGATTATTTTCAAAAAAAAATTTTTTGAAAATCTTTTCACGTGGGTAGCCCCCTCATATTGTATAGTAGCTCCGAAAAAAGATATCTAGATATTATAGATTTTTTAAAGGAGCACTCCTAACTCGGGTTTTGCGCCCTAACATATGCGCACCTGACATTTGCACTTTCACATTTGCGCCCCGACATATGCGCCCCAAGATTTGTGCCCCGATATTTGTGTCCCGACATTTGCGCACCCGACTTGTAAAATATCTTTCAAAAAAGGTCGAAAATTTTAAAAACGGAAAAGGGCGCACAAGTCGGGTGTGCAAATGTTGGGGCGCAAACATCGGAGCGCGATTATTAGCGCACATATGTAGGGGCGCAAATGTCGTTGCGCAATTATTAGTGCAAATGTTGGGGCGCAACAATCGGATGCTCAAAAGTCGGGTGCGCAAGTGTCGTTGCGCATATATGAGGGCGTTTTTTTCCTCTGCCAAGGAAACAGTTTCCCTGATCCAGAAAAGGCCTGTGTATTTAAAGGGTCGGTGCACGCTCTCTCTCTCTCTCACTCTCACTCACTCACTCACTCTCTGGGTCCTATCCATTGCCTCTTGCTTCGAAAGCTGACATGGAAAACCCACTTCTCGTCCCCTGTAATTAGGCGTGGTGAAAATGACTTGCGGTTGTATCGACTTAAGAGAGATGACTAGCTTGATAAACGCTGCCATTTATTGGGTTCTGTGAGGTCATGAGATACCCATGCTCCTAGCTTTGATTTATAACCAAGAGCATGAAGGTGGTTCTCTATTGTAGTATGAGAGGTTCCAAGTTGATCTGCTAAATCGCGTGTTGTTTGTCGGTTTTCTTCTTTTAAAAGATCGATCAGCGAATGATCTTCTAACTCCGATGGTCTTCCCGAGCGTGGTTGGTCTTCAAGGCTGATTTCTCCAGAACGAAAACGTTTGAACCAAGTCTGACATGTTTTTCGGAAGTACTACCTTGGCCATAGACGTCATTGATATTTCGGGCCGCTTGAGCTGCAGTTACCCCACGAAAATATTCATGATAAATTACATGACGAATATGATTAGGTGGAAGATCAATATTTGATAAAGAAAAATAAACAGTGCAAGAAACAATAAACAAGTAAAGACGAATTTCGACATGCTTCTAGTAGTAACTGGCAAGCTCTCTCAAAATTACACAAACAAATCATGGAATGATGTAAATATTTACAACTAGAGAAATAAAGAACGGACCTATAGGGACTTTCTTGCCAACACAATACAACTTCTTCTCCCCCCCCCTCCCGGGAGTTAAGCGCTCGGTCTCCCAGTTTATTATTATGAAACATACGTATAACAGATTCTCGATCACTATCATTTCTAGATAGCTTCGATCATATCCATACTCACCTTCTTATTAAGTACCGTCATAAATTTGATTCCTGGATTTCGCGTATTTCCAATATATTTACAAGAACCTTTTTGTAATCCTGGAATTGATTTTATTTATGAAGCTTACGAGCTTCTCTATGAAATGTACTTTCTTTTTTACGAATTGGCAGGATTGTTAGGCCTATCTGTTTTACTTTATGTCTGGTGTGTGATCAGCATAGGTATTCAGGTATAAAATTTTTTAGTACTACTTCGGATTAGCTGCCCCAAATGACAGGGTACTGGAACCGGAAAAAATTTTTAAATTTTTTCCAAAAAAGATTCTATAGGGGTATTTTGATGCGGGGAATCGATTGCGCGCATTCCCGAAGCTTGGAAATGCTTCCTTCACGATGAACTAGGGAAATTTATGGAGAAATCCCCTTAAACGCTTGAGAACAAGTTTTTTAAATATTTTTAGCATGTGATTCTTGTTAAAAATGTGGCCCTAAAGAGGACCGTTGGGATAAGAATACAACAACAGCCCAGTATCCATGTAATCCATGAAGCTGCTGTTGTATTCTTATCCCAACGGCTCTCTTTAGGGCCACATTTTTAACAAGAATCACATGCTAAAAATTTTAAAAACTTGTTTTCAAGCGTTTAAGGAGATTTCTCCATAAATTTCCCTAGTTCATGGTGAAGGACCCCTAGAGAGGTCATTTTCAAAGAAAAAAAGCATTTTCAAGCTTCGAGAATGTGCGCAATTGATTCCCCGCATAAAAATACCCCTATAGGGTCTTTTTTGGAAAAAATTTAAAAAACTTTTTCCGGTTCCAGTACCCTGTCACTTGGGGCAGCTAATCCGAAGTAGTACCAATCTTTCTTAAGTTTTTTATTTTTAAATTTAGATGTTAAAAACTAGCCAACCGATCAAGAAAGAAATTCTATTGTTCTTTCAAACTTTAATTCCAACTCTATTTCTGATTCTAGCCAACGTATATGCTTTCTTCATCCAAAATCCTCCAGCTTGGCTCAATATATTCGTTGGAGTATTGGTTGGATTCGAATCAGTACATTATCCCATATTGTACACTGTCTTGAATAAGTAAATAATTTTTTTAGACGCGCACTAACCGTCTCGAACAGGTGGTCGACGCTGAACATCTCTCTTTTTGTGAAAATCGATAAAAACCACACTTTGCTTTAAAATAGACGTCGAAGGTTAACACTTCGAGGGCGGACCGGAAGAGGGACATCTTTGGGGGTTTTCGACCATACTGAACACGAATACGCTAATGAAAAATTTTGAAAAAAAATTTTGTATCCGAAATCGAGTTATCAAAATTGGTACATAAAACATGGTACATATCCGGGTACTAATTTTCCAATGGTCATAGCTTTTTATAGGAATTGTTTTGAGCCTCATGCGACCACTCAGTTTGTTGCTCTTGATCATCTCTAGCATTTTTATATAACAACTATAGGTCGATCATGTTTCAATAAAAGGTTATACCCATTTCTTTGGCCATATACCAATTTTTTGGATATATTTTGCATCAAAAATTGGCTTTTACTGTCCTAGGTAAATTTTCTGGCACAATTGATTTTTGCCAAACATTTAAAGGTAATTCTATGCGGGGAATCGATTGCGCTCATTCCCGAACCTTGAAAACGCTTCCTTTACCCTGATTCAGGGAAAGATAGGTGTATTGAAGCGACAATCAAACATTTTCGGATTTTTATGAGAAAACCGTCGATTCTTAGGTTTGTCTAGGCGGGGAATCGATTGCGCGCACTCTCGAATCGTGAAAACGCTTTCTTGGCCCTGGTTTAGGAAAAATCCAAAAAAACGCATTTTCATTGCTTGAAAACCAGGGTTGCACATTGGAAACGTTACCAGTTTTCGTTTCCTGGAAATTTAGAGGTAATCAATAAAATCTGTTTATTGAAATGATTGAGTAAAATTAAAAAATTTGAAATTTCACCGTAATCAGTTAAATTTCGAATTTTTTTTATTTTAAACAGATTTTATTGATTCATACACAGATTTTATTGATTACCTTCAAATTTCCAGGAAACGGAAACTGGTAACGCTTCCACTGTGCAACCTTGGTTTTCAAGCATTAAAAATGGTTTTTTCCCTGAATCAGGGTCAAAGAAGCGTTTTCATGCTTCGGGAATGTGCGCAATCGATTCCCCGCCTAGACAAACCTAAGAATCGACGGTTTTCTCATAAAAATCCGAAAATGTTTGATTGTCGCTTCAATACACCTATCTTTCCCTGAATCAGGGTAAAGGAAGCGTTTTCAAGGTTCGGGAATGAGCGCAATCGATTCCCCGCATAGAATTACCTTTAAATGTTTGGCAAAAATCAATTGTGCCAGAAAATCTACCTAGGACAGTAAAAGCCAATTTTTGATGCAAAATATATCCAAAAAATTGGTATATGGCCAAAGAAATGGGTATAACCTTTTATTGAAACATGATCGACCTATAGTTGTTATATAAAAATGCTAGAGATGATCAAGAGCAACAAACTGAGTGGTCGCATGAAACTCAAAACAATTCCTATAAAAAGCTATGACCATTGGAAAATTAGTACCCGGATATGTACCATGTTTTATGTACCAATTTTGATAACTCGATTTCGGATACAAAATTTTTTTTCAAAATTTTTCATTAGCGTATTCGTGTTCAGTATGGTCGAAAACCCCCAAAGATGTCCCTCTTCCGGTCCGCCCTCGAAGTGTTAACCTTCGACGTCTATTTTAAAGCAAAGTGTGGTTTTTATCGATTTTCACAAAAAGAGAGATGTTCAGCGTCGACCACCTGTTCGAGACGGTTAGTGCGCGTCTAAAAAAATTATTTACTTATTCAAGACAGTGTACAATATGGGATAATGTACTGATTCGAATCCAACCAATACTCCAACGAATATATTGAGCCAAGCTGGAGGATTTTGGATGAAGAAAGCATATACGTTGGCTAGAATCAGAAATAGAGTTGGAATTAAAGTTTGAAAGAACAATAGAATTTCTTTCTTGATCGGTTGGCTAGTTTTTAACATCTAAATTTAAAAATAAAAAACTTAAGAAAGATTGGTACTACTTCGGATTAGCTGCCCCAAGTGACAGGGTACTGGAACCGGAAAAAGTTTTTTAAATTTTTTCCAAAAAAGACCCTATAGGGGTATTTTTATGCGGGGAATCAATTGCGCACATTCTCGAAGCTTGAAAATGCTTTTTTTCTTTGAAAATGACCTCTCTAGGGGTCCTTCACCATGAACTAGGGAAATTTATGGAGAAATCTCCTTAAACGCTTGAAAACAAGTTTTTAAAATTTTTAGCATGTGATTCTTGTTAAAAATGTGGCCCTAAAGAGAGCCGTTGGGATAAGAATACAACAGCAGCTTCATGGATTACATGGATACTGGGCTGTTGTTGTATTCTTATCCCAACGGTCCTCTTTAGGGCCACATTTTTAACAAGAATCACATGCTAAAAATATTTAAAAAACTTGTTCTCAAGCGTTTAAGGGGATTTCTCCATAAATTTCCCTAGTTCATCGTGAAGGAAGCATTTCCAAGCTTCGGGAATGCGCGCAATCGATTCCCCGCATCAAAATACCCCTATAGAATCTTTTTTGGAAAAAATTTAAAAATTTTTTCCGGTTCCAGTACCCTGTCATTTGGGGCAGCTAATCCGAAGTAGTACTAAAAAATTTTATACCTGAATACCTATGCTGATCACACACCAGACATAAAGTAAAACAGATAGGCCTAACAATCCTGCCAATTCGTAAAAAAGAAAGTACATTTCATAGAGAAGCTCGTAAGCTTCATAAATAAAATCAATTCCAGGATTACAAAAAGGTTCTTGTAAATATATTGGAAATACGCGAAATCCAGGAATCAAATTTATGACGGTACTTAATAAGAAGGTGAGTATGGATATGATCGAAGCTATCTAGAAATGATAGTGATCGAGAATCTGTTATACGTATGTTTCATAATAATAAACTGGGAGACCGAGCGCTTAACTCCCGGGAGGGGGGGGGAGAAGAAGTTGTATTGTGTTGGCAAGAAAGTCCCTATAGGTCCGTTCTTTATTTCTCTAGTTGTAAATATTTACATCATTCCATGATTTGTTTGTGTAATTTTGAGAGAGCTTGCCAGTTACTACTAGAAGCATGTCGAAATTCGTCTTTACTTGTTTATTGTTTCTTGCACTGTTTATTTTTCTTTATCAAATATTGATCTTCCACCTAATCATATTCGTCATGTAATTTATCATGAATATTTTCGTGGGGTAACTGCAGCTCAAGCGGCCCGAAATATCAATGACGTCTATGGCCAAGGTAGTACTTCCGAAAAACATGTCAGACTTGGTTCAAACGTTTTCGTTCTGAAGAAATCAGCCTTAAAGACCAACCACGCCCGGGAAGACCATCGAAGTTAGAAGATCATTCGCTGATCGATCTTTTAAAAGAAGAAAACCGACAAACAACACGCGATTTAGCAGATCAACTTGGAACCTCTCATACTACAATAGAGAACCACCTTCATGCTCTTGGTTATAAATCAAAGCTAGGAGCATGGGTATATCATGACCTCACAGAACCCAATAAATGGCAGCGTTTATCAAGCTAGTCATCTCTCTTAAGTCGATACAACCGCAAGTCATTTTCACCACGCCTAATTACAGGGGACGAGAAGTGGGTTTTCCATGTCAGCTTTCGAAGCAAGAGGCAATGGATAGGACCCAGAGAGTGAGTGAGAGAGAGAGAGCGTGTACCGACCCTTTAAATACACAGGCCTTTTCTGGATCAAGGAAACTGTTTCCTTGGCAGAGGAAAAAAACGCCCTCATATATGCGCAACGACATTTGCGCACCCGACTTTTGAGCATCCGATTTTTGCGCCCCAACATTTGCACTAATAATTGCGCAACGACATTTGCGCCCCTACATATGTGCGCTAATAATCGCGCTCCGATGTTTGCGCCCCAACATTTGCACACCCGACTTGTGCGCCCTTTTCCGTTTTTAAAATTTTCGACCTTTTTTGAAAGATATTTTACAAGTCGGGTGCGCAAATGTCGGGGCACAAATCTTGGGGCGCATATGTCGGGGCGCAAATGTGAAAGTGCAAATGTCAGGTGCGCATATGTTAGGGCGCAAAACCCGAGTTAGGAGTGCTCCTTTAAAAAATCTATAATATCTAGATATCTTTTTTCGGAGCTACTATACAATATGAGGGGGCCACCCACGTGAAAAGATTTTCAAAAAATTTTTTTTTGAAAATGACCCCTCTAGGGGTAAAAACATGCACGGAATCCGAATTTGACATTTTAAGGCGAATAAATGCTTCCCTGATCCAGAAAAGGCCTATGTATTTAAAGGAACGGTGCACGCTCTGAAAAATTTTATAAAATAAAATAAAATGTTTCAACATAGCTTTCAAGCGTTTCACAAAATTTGGGACAAAAAACTTTTGAAAAACAATCACGAATTCAACAAAATTGCCTGAATTGCAACTATTGGCACGAAAATCTGTTCTTCAAAATTGTTAGAGCGTGCACTGTCCCTTTAAGCGAAAAGTCGCAAAAAATGCGATTTTTCAAGGGTGGCCTCCTTATTGTGTAGTAGCTCCTCTTTTTCCAATCACTTATTACCTTAAAAAATAAAACTCTATCTAGTGACGGGAATAGTTGTAAGCCTCCGAGTACGTCCCATCGATTTATTGCTAACATGAGCACACATAAATATAAAAAAGCGGCAGAAGAATTAGTTAACGCATAAATTGTCTAGAAATTTTTGATATCAATATCAGGAGCTATGTCGGCTCTTATACCCCATTGAACGTGGTCTAAAATCAAAAAATTTATTTTTCGAAATTTTCTCAAAAATGACCCTATTAGGGTAATTTTATGAGGGAAACACGTTGGCGATGTTATTTTTGCGTAAAAACGCTTCTATTTTTGGGAAATCGATATTAGCATATTAGCTTTTTCGAAATATGTAGAAAGTAGATATTTTGAAAAAGCTAATATGCAAAAATTCGATTTTCTACAAAATAGAAGAGCTTTACGCAAAAATAACATCACCAACGTGTTTCCCCCATAAAATTACCCCTAATAGGAGTCATTTTTGAGAAAATTTCGAAAAATAAAATTCTTCGATTTTAAACACCACGTTCAATGGGGTATAAGAGCCGAAGTAGCTCACAATATCCTACTTCCGACTGTGATATTTACACTTACAACAAACCAATATCCTTCCCATTGATGCACATAAGAAATATATTGAATGAATTTACTGAAGAAATATATAAGGCTAGCAATACCATGAAGTACCATAAGTTTAAAAATAATGATTTCCTTAAATTCTGGTGATACCCAAAATATCTATAAATTAGATTTTTTGGAGCTAGTTCACTTGTTGGGAAGCACTTGTCATGGTCAAAAAGTCGAAATTTTTTCCTCTTTTAAAATCCGTCGAAAATATTCCAACGGCCCTCTTTAGGGCCACAAGGGGTGTCATAGCCCATGCCCCCCTCGGAGCATTGCCTCCCTGGAGCACATCGGGTAACGAGAAATGGTGGGCTTGAAGAAAATGGCTTTTTGATATCAAAAAATTAAAAAAATGAAGTTTTTCAGAATTATTTATTGGTTTTCATGCAAAAATAACATCATCAATGTGTTTCTCGCTTAAAAATACTCCTATAGGATGTTTTCAGCCGATTTTAAAAGAAAAAAATTCCGACTTTTTGATCATGATAAGTGTCTTCCAATAAGTGAACTAGCTCCGATTTTTTAAACTAAAAAAACGATTACTCACATAAAGTACAACCAAATAAAAAATCACCAACGGTACAAAAATCGAACATAGATTGACAATAACCCAAATTTCATCAAAAGGTATAGCTTGACAATCGGATAATGGAGCAGAACTTCCATTATATGCAGAAAACTCTTTTTCACACTTTAAATTGGCAGGTAACTAAATATTTTGGAGCTCTTTCCCCTGGGGAAACGCAATCAACAGGATTCCAAAAACTGATACTTTTTTGAAGTAATTTTATGGAAAAATATCCTCTAAAAGCTTAGGCTTAGGTTTAACCTTAGGCTTAAGCCTAAGCCTATCCCAAGACTAGGCCTAAGCCTAAGATTACGCCTAAGGTTAAAGGTACTGAGCACGCACGAACAAGTTGGGGGCAGATTTTTCGTTTCAATAATATAAACTATATTGAAAATCAGGCAAAGAAATATTATATAACAAACTTGAAATTTTTGTAAATTTTTAGATTTGAAATTTTTTTATATGGTATTTATTTGCCTGATTTGCAATATAGTTATTATTATTGAAACAAAAAATCCGCCCCCAACTTGTTCGTGCGTGCACAGTAACTTTAAGCCTAAGTTTAAGCATAAGCCTAGGCCTTTAGAGGATATTTTTCCATAAAATTACTTCAAACAAGTATCAGTTTTTGGAATCCTGTTGATTGTGTCTCCCCAGGGTGAAGAACTCTAATATTTTTTTTGTTGTGCATTTAAAACATGTGAATAATTAAAAATCTTACGATACATTCCTCACAACTGATGGAGAATGCTTTTATATAACCACTTTGTGGTCCAAAATTTGTGAAATATGGAATTGTTGTGTTGTATGTCTTGTTCATGTCGTCTACGAAACCTTGATGTTCATCAAGAGGAAACGAATGAACAATAGAGTACATATAGCATGCGATTTCTATAAAATTGATTTAGATCTATGTATAGTCGAATCATACCAAAACAATAAGGTATAAAATCGACTTGGAAGTTGTCATTATTCAATGCGTGATAACACCTTCCTTCTTCTGTACAAATACAGATGTTACAAGTTGAGCCGCTGGTATTCGAAGCAATCGAGTATGCGAGATTATTAAAATACATACTAGAGTACGGTAAAGTTTCGTTTACGGGTTCCCAATAAAAAGTCGTACCACTGGTACATTTTCTTTGATCTGAAAGATCGAAGTTCTTCCCCCTGGGGAGACGCAATCAACAGGATTCCAAAAACTGATACTTTTTTGAAGTAATTTTATGAAAAAATATCCTCTAAAGGCTTAAGTTTAGGCTTAACCTTAGGCCTAGGCTTAAGCCTAAGCTTAAGCCTAAGCTTAAGCCTAAGATTAAGCCTAAGCTTAAGCCTAAGGTTAAACCTAAGCTTAAGTTTAAGCCTTTAGAAGATATTTTTCCATAAATTACTTCAAAAAAGTATCAGTTTTTGGAATCCTGTTGATTGCGTCTCCCCAGGGGGAAGAGCTCCGAAAGATCTGTTTGAAAACTTTGATACTACTTCGGATTAACGACCGCAAATGACAGGGTTCTGAAGTCGGAAATTTTTTTTCAAAATCAAGTATTTTAGAGGTATTTTTATGTGAGAAATCGATTGCACGCATTCCCGAAGCGTGAAAATGAATATCTTCGTGGAAATGAGCCTTTATACTTCATAAGCATGTGATTTTTATGATTGTTTTTCAATTTTTATGGCGCGCATCGACAAAGCGTGAAAGCTGTTCTTGCCTGATTGCAATATAAAAGGCTCATTTTCACGAAAAGTATTCGTTTTCACGCTTCGGGAATGCGCACAATCGATTTCTCTCATAAAAATACCCCTAAAATGCATGATTTTGAAGGAAAAAAAATTCCCGACTTCAGAACCCTGTCATTTGCGGTCGTTAATCCGAAGTAGTACCAAAACTTTTAAAGGGGGGGGGGGTAAAATTGTGGTACGTTGAAGGCCAAAAAAATCTGTTTTTGAATTTTTGCAAAAAATGACCCTACTACCCCTAATTTTATGCGAAAAATCGTTTGTGCGCATTCCCGAAGCTTGAAAATGCTTCCCTGACCCTGAATCAGGGAAATAAGGGTGTGTATTGAAGCGGAAATATGAAAATTTTAGATTTCTCTTCTAAAAACCGACTTTTTAGACTAATTTCTAGGCGGGGAATCGATTGTGCGCATTTCCGAAGCTTGAAAATGCATCCTTGACCCTGATTCAGGGAAATAAGAGTGTGTATTGAAGCGAAATATTTTCTCTTCAATACACACTCTTATTTCCCTGAATCAGGGTCAAGGAAGCATTTTCAAGCTTCGGGAATGCGCACAATCGGATTCCCCGCCTAGAAATTAGTCTAAAAAGTCGGTTTTTAGAAGAGAAATCTAAAATTTTCATATTTTCGCTTCAATACACA
>OZJO01002021.1:0-67426 GCA_900406225.1 Acrobeloides nanus | reverse complement strand
TTTTGAATGATTAAATTGTCAATCATTTTTTATATCCTCGGTGTTGGTAACTCCAAAAAAACTTTAAAATAGAAAAAATTTTCTTATACAGTGAACGCTCATTAATCGGGCCACCCTTTAAAGGGGGAGGTAAGCACTTTCAGCAGCACTTCCGAAAAATTTTTTTTGAATTTGTGCAAAAATGACTTTTCTAGGGGTAATTTTATGCAAAAAATCGATTGCGCGCATCCTCGAAGCTTGAAAATGCTTCCTTGACCCTGATTCAGGGAAAAATTGGGTTTTAAAGCGAAAAATGACAATTTTTTCAGAAGTGCTGCTGAAAGTGCTTACCTCCCTCCTTTAAAGGGTAGCCCGATTATCGAGCGTTCACTATAACTGTATCGCCTTTTTTATATTTATAGATTACTCTTTTTTTAAATTAATGGTCACAAGTTACTTACCTAGTTCGCATCATTTATTCCAAATCCATCTAGACCAATTCCTTTTAAAAACATCGAGCACATCCGGTTTTATTTATCTATGATATTTTTTCCGTTTCCTATCTTTCTACCGTCTTTGGCAGAAAATCAAACAAACTCTAAAACTTTGAGTGAAGACTTACAATTCGCAAACTTCTCTCTCCGTCTTATGTCCATTACCGGTCAGAAACCAGTCGAAAGCTTGCTTTTGGTTTTTCAGAAGTGAAAAACTTGTCATGAAAAAATTATGCACAGAAGGAGGTGCAAAACCTTAGCTATCTGGTATATAAGAATTTTTTGAAGCCGTAGGAGATAGGAAATTGTTCAGTTCCGGAAAAATGCATATTTCATTTCCAGTATTTACCGCCACTATGGCATACTTATTAGTGGGATCAGTAAGATAATTTTGCATAGAATGGTACCCCATTCCATGGTGGTGTAGGAAGAAGGGTCGGCTAGAGAGCACTTTCCCAAAAAGGCTAAATTTTCCCAAAAAACATAAGGGGACCATTATGTGTAGAGATTTTTTTAAATTTTGGCCCACTAGAGGTATCTGCCCCCGCCACCGCCTTGCCTAAACCACTGGGGGAAGGGAGGGCACCTACCCAAAAAAGATAATTTTTTCCCAAAAAACATAAAGAGAGACCAGTGATGGCCAATATAAATTTAGGCATTCGGCTGAGGATTTGCAGAGGAGGGGTATACTAGTGGATCCTTATCCATCTATGGTATATACTCCCACCCCTTATGGGCCGAAGGTCCGAAAAGCTTAATCGTCCTCCTCCCCCAAGCTTCTGTTAGTAAAAGTTATAAAAAATTTTAAACACTACTTTTAGGCTTTTGCCAGTGTCCAAGTAAAGAGAATAAAAAATGTTCAAGGCAACGCCTTTAACCCAACATTTGAATTTCTACCACCAGGACAACGCACTTTGGCAGCCGGTCAACGCCGAGATCAATCTCTAAAAGATTACATGGCAAGAAAAGAATGCATGGCCAGATGTAAGCGTGAAGCAAAATCCGAGGGAGAAGAAACTGGAGTACTATCAAAAACCCTCATCCGTGCAAAACGCCAATGCTGTGGAGGTTGTGGTGGAGGCTGTGGATGTGGTGGCAGCAGTTGCGGTTGTGGTGGTGGTTGTGGTAGCGGATGTATTACCATATGTAATAATAAAAATTCTTTTTTTAAAAATTATTTATCTTTTAGACTCAAGTAATGGTTGTGGTGGTGGCTGTGGAGGTTGTGGCGGTGGCTGTGGTTGTGGCGGTGGATGTGGAGGTTGTGGTTGTGGCGGTGGATGTGGAGGTTGTGGTGGTGGCTGTGGTTGTGGCGGATCCATTACCATATGTAAGAATAAAAATTCATATAACAAATAATAATTTATTTTGTAGACTCAAGTAATGGATGTGGTGGTGGGTGTGGAGGTTGTGGCTGCGGTGGTGGCTGTGGTTGTGGATGTGGTTGCTGCTAAGAGAAGAATTGTAAAATTAAAAAACAGATATCTTCATATATTTTTTATTTATACAGAGAGATGAAACTTATGACATTAAATAAATTTTTATTTTTTATCCACGTTGATGAAAATGTGATTCTGGGTAGTGACTTGGTTTTTTACCTGTTTGATGACAATTATGCAATGCTTACAATTTTAGGAAAAAAACTTATAAAAATCATAAGGGGCTCATATAATCTCAGTTTTTTTGGAAAAAGGATCGAAATGGGAGTAAAATCTTCAGGTCGTAAGGCTCTTCTTCTATTATTTTTTTAAACCCTACCAATTTTTGCCTTGCTCCATTCTGTAACTTTCTTCAAATATACCATTTGGCCATAAAATTATGTGAGTGTCTGGAACTAAAGTGGTCTTGGTATAAAATGAAGCCCCAATCTCCAGCTACAAAATGCTAAAGACCGTTTGTCAAAAGCTAAAAGACTTAATGACTTAGAGCCGATCCAAGTTTGGTCAAAAAATGGTCATTTTTCCCAGCTTCTAGGGTCCATAGCTCCATGGGGAGAGGTCGCCGGGTCGGGAGCCCAGAACTAAAGTTGCATAACTCGGTGAGTTCTATCAGAATATCCACCTAAATTTTCGTTCAGCGATGAAAAATTTTTTGTGACATGCCCTTCGTCTCAAAGCTCGATTCTATCGTGGAACCTGTTTTAAACATTTCCTAAATATTCGTGTCAATACACAACAAAATTCAAATTTATCGAACAAAATTCCATTTTTTACAAAGATGTTAAAGTTTGCATTACAAAAAGTTTGTCATTTTCAATTATATAGTTTATCTTCTTCTAGAATTTGTTGCCAAGCTTCCACTCGTCCTTGATGCAAGCCGTCTCGCATGATCGGTTTTGGCAAGTTGATATTCAAAAATCTTGTCGGGTTTGATAGTGTTAATGGCTCCCAATATTCATCATCAATATTTTTTAAGCCATTTGGATTTCTATAAAAACGGATTTTTGAAAATGTAATATAAAAAATATAAACAGTAGATGTAGTAGTAAGACTTAGGGAATAATTGTTATCATACATGGTCAAGGAGGGGGGTATTGTACCCCCTAATTCGTCGTATTCGGGGAAAAATTAATGGACCAATTCGTATTTGGGAAGCCGCCCAGACTGAATTCGTAGTGAAAATTCGTATACGAATTCATAAATTGAGAACGAATTCGTATTTTTCGCCTGTCGACGTTTTTTTTTTGGTCGACAGTAACCTTTGAGACCAATTCGTATTTTGGGGCCCAGTACCCCCTCCCCCCTGCTTGCTCATGTATGGTTACAAAAGAACCTAAAATGGTTGCATTTAAACCAAATGGTTGCAATTCGACCGCCCTAGGTTTACCAGACCCCCTTCCAATAGCGATTTTAGGATTTTATTTGGGGGGGGGCCAGGGTAAAAATCTTATTTTTATTAAGAAGTTTTTTCGAATTTTGGTCAAAATGCCATTTTTAAAAGAAATTTTCAGTTTTGAGATATGCTCTCGACAAGTGGCGTAGACACGGGAATGGGGGCAGGTGCCCCTTAGAAGGCCGAAATTTTTAAAAACCCTCATAAGGGTCTTCCCTTATGTTTTTTGCTATTGTTGGGCCTTTTTGGGCAAGTGCCTCCCTAGCCAACCCTTCTGTCTACGTCGCTGCCCCTACTTCCCTTTCGCTGGACACACTATTGCCAACCCCCTCCGTCATCATCATCAACAACAATATACATCTTCTCCAATTTTATAGATGGAGTAGTATGTATTTTATTGAGCACAAATTTACCCATATCTAGCAAAATTAGCCACATAGGTAGTCATAATTTCCGCCATTCTCATTTCATTCAGTTGTCTTGGGAAAAATTTTGAAAAGACACCTTTATTGAAAATATATGGCAATTCAGTGCCATGTGAAGCCCCTAAATTTTTTATATTCTTTGTAAAGTGAGCAAGAAAAATTTTACTCGTCAACGGTACCAAAAATTTCAACCATCCATAACATTTCGGGTTTATATACTCAAACATGTATTGGTAAACAGTATTTCCGTTTTTCACCATTTCATGACAAAGTTCCCAATTTGGATTGCTTAAACAAGCTTCTCCTATGACCTATAACAATTTTTTGATAATACAATTGATCCTCGATAATAGGAATCCCTCTATAAGCCGATATCTTAGATTAGGTCCTGGTGGATTGAATTTCGATAAAAAATACTCTATAACAATTCAAAGGGTCTCCCTTTGTTTTTGACCAAAAATGTCGACAACTTGTACCCCTCCCCCATGAAAAAATCCTGAGTACGTTGGTACCTATACTGCCAGACTAGGTACCAGTATTATCCTTCCACTTTCCTACGTATTACATATGACTCGTGGTCTATTATATATGCCACTGACTCCCTCAGTTGGGAGTGATTTGGGAGTTGAAAGTGTTTTGTAAAATATTTCTTAAACATTTACATCAACATAGACTTTCATAAGTTGTCTTCTATTATTGGTGTTAACACCTTTGTAGTATAACATGAGGAGCTTTTTCTTAGCTTCTTCAACATTTTTAACTTTGTGAAGGTTTAGAGCTCTTGTTAATATGTTATCGATGGCAATTTGTAAATCACCTTTAGGTCTACTAAGGAACACTAAAATTCGAGTTTTAAAGTATTCTTTAAAAAATTTCTTTTGCATGATAAAAATTTTCGAAAAAACCATAGCCTGTTATTTGCAACGTAAATGAACTAATCTTTGTTAGCCTTACACATGAATATTCCTTCTTTTTCTGTTACTCCATTAAGTACAACTTTCTTGGGCATTTCTTTTCGAAGTTCATAGATAGATTTGGGTAGAAAATCTTTATCAATATTAGGAGCCAGATCGGTTTCTCCCATGTTAATTTTAAACCCTTTCTTTCCAGTAATTCCTATCGATAACTTTTTCGGGCTTAATGTTTTAAAAAACTCGAATAGTTTTGCATTTTGAGCAGAAATGTTTTCTAAAAAAGTTTACATGACCCTGGGGTTGAATGTTTATGTCCCACTCAGAATACTGAAGAGGTCCACTTTTTGGGACCCATGACCCAGGGGTCCTAGGGGTCAGACACAAGAACTCAGTGGGGTCCCTGACTCAAGAAGCCCGTATCCCATGGCTTCGGATCCATGGATCCAGGACCCCGGTCCGGGGCCCCTGCACATTTTCGGCTCTGGTCCCACTCCACATGTATACGTCACTACATCTATACCATTTTCATTTAGCTTAAAACCACATTGTATAGCAAATTCCAAACATTTTTTTCTTATATGCTCGGGCGTTCTTATAATACTTCGAAAATATACAGTTCCAGCCAAACAATACATTTTTTGGAAAAGGTCTAAACTTTTTGTAATGACTAATTAAATTTGTTTAACCTCTTGAATGTGGTGATAAGGCCAATAAATCTACTGAAACACCACCAGCACTATGTCCAAACAAGGTAATATTGTTAGGATCTCCACCAAAATTGTGGATATTTTCTTTAACCCATTTTAAGGCTAAAACTTGATCCCACATTCCTTGGTTTCCTTTTGCATTTTCGTCACCCGTGCAGAGGAAACCGAAAAAGCCCAATCGATAATTGATAGTAACAANCTTGATCCCACATTCCTTGGTTTCCTTTTGCATTTTCGTCACCCGTGCAGAGGAAACCGAAAAAGCCCAATCGATAATTGATAGTAACAATTATCACGTCTTTGGTACAAAGACCTCTAAAAATGTTAAATTAGACAATATATAGAGTGATCCACGGATCCTTTAAGGAAATTTTTGAGGCTATCTCGGCTTCCAAACAAGATTTTTCGAAGCAGTTTTTTGTAGGACGTAGGTGGGGCAATTCTGGACAACTTTGGTAAGATTTCTGAACGACTTTGGTACGATTCTGATGTTATTTTCACGCCAAATGCTTCAGAAATTGTGATAATGAGTGTTTTTTGAATAAGACACGTTTTGATCAACTTATGTATTTTAGTTATATATAGCTAAAATGGCGAATCCTCGAGAGATCTTGAAATCTGAGAATAGACAATTTTTGAAGCAATGGCGTGAAAATAACATCAGTATTGTGTCTCATGTAAAATTATTCCTAGAAAGAGCATTTTCGAACAAAATTTTTAACATAAGTATTGAGACCTTGTCTCCCCCAGCCGAAGTAGCTCCAAAATTTTTATACTTAGAGATTTCGGATTTTTATGTTTTATATACCCAGAAACGCAGAATACTCTCATGTATCATTTTTTAAACTGCATCGAACAATTCGATGTTCTTGCCGAGATACTCCAATTTTACTAAAGTTCGAAATCTATTTGGACGCACTATACGCAAATTCATGCCATGTGGAAGTCTGGGAAATTGATATGCTTAGCATACATGGAAAGAAGTACCGAATCTAGTAACTTGAATTTATGCTTACTTGCAAATTCCACGGTAACCATATTTTGCCGCAGTATGGACCGCAAATCCACCGCCATGAATCCATACCATAACTGCAAAACCATTGGGCTAAAAGTGTAATTTTGGAAAAAAGGAAAAATCTGTAGCTACTTGATCACTTCCAGGTTTCGATCTTGGTGCAAAAACGTTTAAATATAAACAATCTTCATTTTTAGTAATTCTTCGCCCTGTATGGAAAAATTTATCAGTGAATAGATTCTCATATGGACAACTGGGGCTAAATCTTGTGCAATCTTTTACGCCATCCCAATGATCAGCTGGTTCTGGCTTCTAAAAATTAGTGTATGGGAAAATCTGAATTGCAATTTAAAAAATGATAATAAGTGCAGGATCAACACTGCGAAAAGTACAATTGAGGCAAAATCGCTCTATCTCCCCCAATTTGAAGCGAATTTGGGGTCTGTGTAAAACGGGTGCACCCAAATGGTGTAAAACGGGTGCGGGCAATTTCTTAAAGAGGTTAACGATCCAGACCTCACACAAAAAGGAAACTACCCCTAATTTTTGGTCTTCTTTCAGATGCTAAAGTCCGTTTGACTTTATCTAATTGCTTTGGGGTACTTGTCATTGTAATCGACCCCAAAAATCACCGTGTAAAACGGGTGCACCCGGGTGCGTTTTGTTATTTTGCACAATTTTGCTATAATTTATATATATTCGGAAAATTCATGAAAAATGGAGCATGTTTTGTTTTTACTGAATCGTTATCATTGTCGAGATAATTAATTTTGAAGTTGGCGATTTTAGAGATAATCGATTTTGAAGCTGGCCGCACCCGTTTTACATAATTTGGGTGCACCCTATTTGGACCTAATTTGGGTGCACCCAAATTGTGTAAAACGGGTGCGGCCAACTTCAAAATCGATTATCTCTAAAATCGCCAATTTCAAAATTGATTATCTCGACAATGATAACGATTCAGTAAAAACAAAACATGCTCCATTTTTCATGAATTTTCCGAATATATAGCAATTATAGCAAAATTGTGCAAAATAACAAAACGCACCCGGGTGCACCCGTTTTACACGGTGATTTTTGGGGTCGATTACAATGACAAGTACCCCAAAGCAATTAGATAAAGTCAAACGGACTTTAGCATCTGAAAGAAGACCAAAAATTAGGGGTAGTTTCCTTTTTGTGTGAGGTCTGGATCGTTAACCTCTTTAAAAAAATTGCCCGCACCCGTTTTACACAGACCCGCGAATTTGTCTTTTTTCTTTTCCATTTTTCTCTATTACCTTAAATCTCAATTCGCCAATTGGAGGCTTGCCATAAGGTATTCCCAAATAAGCATCGACTTGTTTGCCACCATCAAAAGTAAGAGATCTTCCTTGAATTAGCCCATTTTTTGTTCTAATAACATCACTTCGAGTGATAAAAGATAAATATATACTATAACAAGAACCCATTTCAAAAAACTAATCGATGAAGGAAATAACTTCGGAAGTGGAACGAAAAAATTTTCAATCGACAAAAGTTGTAATCACGCCAGTAACTTACTAGCGTTTGTTAATGAACAATTAACGAAAGAATTTTCAATCAGAACGAGAATATTGAAAAAGATTCATTTTCTTATATCAAAATAAAATGAGAATGTGTTGCGCTTAGTTATTCATTTAAAATGAGAAATTTTTCGTTGCTCTTGTAGGGTATTGTTTTTGAGTTTTATTTACACATTATAGTAATGACTTAAAGGACCAGTCCAGTTTTGAAAAAAATTTTATAAGAAAGTTCAAATTGTGGCGATCGAGTTTTGTGTTGGAAGTAAATTTTAATTCATTAAACTTGAAAAGATATATAAGAAATAAAATTGCACCAAAAATTTCAACGTATTTGTGTAAGATAACAAGGTATTGGTAGACCAAGATATCACTAGCGATGAATATAGAATAAGTTTATTCGCGACGTTTCGTCGTATAACGACTATGCGATTNGTATTTGTGTAAGATAACAAGGTATTGGTAGACCAAGATATCACTAGCGATGAATATAGAATAAGTTTATTCGCGACGTTTCGTCGTATAACGACTATGCGATTTACATCTATCTCCGCGTTCAAGAAGTTCGTATTTGTGTAGTGAAGCTAAGGGATTGATAGTCAATATGATCTGTGTATTGAAATGATTGATCAAATTCAATACATTTCTATTTATTTTTTGTTGCCAATCGATTGTACTCACGAAGAGCTTTCCGATGATATCGATATTCATATTTCATATGTTGGGAAGCGGAGATAAAAAATAAGGCCAAAAAAGGCACTAGGCGTTTGGTCACCGTTTTTGGTCACGACCTTGGTCACCGTTTGACTGAAAAAATAATTAAGGAAGGTTCAGATAAAAAACGGATAAGTGGAAAAGATTCTCCACACACGAAGACCTACCCACAATGAAAAACAGCGGTAACAATATCATGGTGACCAGACGCCTTTGTGACCAAAAATCGTGACCAAACGCTGTAACCAAAGGCCGTAACCGCTTTACACAGATATTGACGATCATTCACTTTGCGCCAATCTCTTCGTTTCAATACACAAATACGTTTAAATGTTTGATGCAATTTTGTTTCTTATTTATCTCTTCAGGGTAACGAATTAGAATTTACTTCCAACGCAAAAGTTGATCGCCCCAATTTGAACTTTTTTGGATTGGTCCTTTAAAGTTGTATAAGAATTAGATAAAAATCAACATCTTACCTAAGAAAAATCAATTTTCCTACACATCAAATCACAAAATGTACAATTGATTTTGAAGGGGAGAGAAATTGATAGAATATAAAAAATTAGACAAAAANCTTACCTAAGAAAAATCAATTTTCCTACACATCAAATCACAAAATGTACAATTGATTTTGAAGGGGAGAGAAATTGATAGAATATAAAAAATTAGACAAAAATAATTTTAATATTAACCATAAATTTTGGTACTTAACTAATAAAGGTAACCTACTATGCTTAGTTTTTAAATTATACTCAAGCTCTAGCCAGGTCACCTATATCAGTTTCGCACCATTTTTGACTCTAACTTTTTGATTTTGAATCAAACATGACGAAAAATGAGACTCTTGTAACGGGCTCTTGTAACGACTTGTAAAGTGCTGTCCGATTTGTGGTCCATATGGTTCAAAGATCTATCATAAACTACAAAGTTTATGTCTCGAGTAGTCTGTGCTGGGCGACAAATCAAATAAATGAAAAATAGGTAAGTAAGCGCGAAGTTGAATTTTGGATTTGCAAATAGATCGGACACAAAAAGCTACAAGGAAAGAATAAATATGACATTCTATTCAGTAGTTAGTCTAGCAATTTGCTATATACAAAATTTTTTCAATTCTTAAAAAATTGTTGACGGATTTTAGTTTATAATTTGTTTGAACATTTTTTCGGTAAGAGCTTAAAAATTGCTCAAAATCGATTTTTTAAACTTTAAACCAATGGAATGATGAATTTTTATAAGCCGAGGACTACCCACTTGGCCGATCTTTTCGCCCCCGACTCACAAGGGAACTGTCAGACTGGAATCGACTTTTTTGAAATTTTTTCAAATCATTCCAAAAACGCTTAGAAATTGTTGGGCATAGTCAAAAACGGTGAAATATGAAATTTTTGTGAAAAAACAAGTCCGATAAAGATGCTTTCCGAGCCCCCCCCCCATTTCCTTCAGAAGCGCTAAAAAACGCTATTTTTCGATGTTCTGAGGGCTCTGTATCTTTGGGGAAGCCTCAATAGCACAAAATTCGATTTTTCTCCGACATTTTAGGCCATAAGGAACAGTTTTAACTAATTTTATAAAAAATTCGCATCTTTCCAGTCTGACTTGTCAGAACTTTCAAAAAGGATGGAAAAAATCAGGACTGAGCCTCGTCTCTTGCTTGGATCGGCTCTTGGCCTTTAATTTTCACCTTTTATGAGGAATTCCAATTTTTTATTGTGCATCCAGCACATGATGAACGATTGAGGATCATGAGGTCAAAAAATATTTTAAAAATCCATATTTTTTCAAATTTTTAGCAGCTTCAAGACTGAATTTCACGAAAAATCGCTTCTATTCTTTGAATCGTTTAGTTAAGGGTTTTCTTTTAATGCAGCCCGGAAATTTTTATTTTTGTGTCACAAACTACAGTATGTAACTTTTTTCAGATCTAGTTTGAACCAATCGCAAATATCTTTTGTTAAATTATTAAAATCCTCTTTCTGACTAGTTTGACTCAAACATTGCATAATCATAAACAGCTTTGAGAAAAAAGCCTTCTTGAAGCGAAACTGCAAATAATTTAAACTAGATTCGCTAGACTTTGAAAAAAAGACTTAGAATTTTTACAGTATACTTAAAATTGAAATAGTATGGAAAATAAATGCATAAAAAATTTAGCAAAAAAGATAATTGATACTCATCTCTAAAGGACTGCTTTAAAAAAATTAATTGATGAATGGAAATTTAAGAACGTTTTATGCTGATGTTTTAGCACCAGCCATTGGTGAACAGAGGAAATTATCATGACCGAAAAAATACTGTTTTTAGTACAGGGTGGGCCAAAAAAGTGGATTTTTGTGATTTTTTGGAATCCGAAAATGTATTGTTCTAAAAATGACCCCTTTAGGGATAATTTTATGCGGGGAATCGATAGCGCGTATCCCCGAGCCCTGAAAATGCTTTCCTGACCCTGATTCAGGGAAAAATTAGATTTTTGAAGCGAAATTTTTTTCCGCTTTTTCAAAAACCCAATTGTTTCTCTGAATCAGGTCCAGGGAAGCATTTACAGGGTTCGGGAATTTGCGCAATCGATTTCCTGCATAAAATTACCCCTAGAAACATAAAATTACCCTTAGAAAAATAAATTTTCGGATCCCAAAAAAATCACAAAAATCCACTTTTTTGAAAAAAAAATCTACCTTTTCCTTACACTGTTTTGCACAATGAGATATTTCATTTGTTACATGAAACTGCGATTGCAGTTTTCTTTTTTTGATAGCGTTATGAAGTAATAAAAAACTTTGTCACCAAAATAAATATGCGAATTTTGAGCACATATATAAAAATTATTTTTGTGATATTGGAGAAATATTTGAATTTTGATTACAAATTTGTCATCATTTTCAAAAAGTATAAATTATATGTATTTAGAGACCGGAACATGAAAATTTTTTTGACAGTTTGATGACAAACATGTAGTAAAAATGAATAGAGAAACAAGATTAAGACAGTTTTAATAAATTGCAAAAAGTTTTTAGAGAAAATCAATATTTATCAACCAAAAATAATCACCAAAAACAAATTGCTTCAAGTGGGAGTCAAACCTGAGCCTTCTGCATGGAAAGCGAGAACAATTTGTCATGCGAAATAATCTTCTACAAAGTTTTTCCCCATGAAATTTCGTGTTGAAATGATCATTCGCTAACAATTTTTGACTGTGAAGAGAGAAGGGGGCGCAAATGTCAGGTGCGCAAATATGAAGGCGCAAAAGTCCCCCACCCCAAATTGCTACAATGTTCATTGTATGAAAATTTAAAAAATTGATGCAAAAATTGATTTTTTCGCAGAAAATTCAAAAAAGTTGTATTACAACGAAGAGCTTGTAACAAATTCAAAATTTCAACCGCAATTTTCTCGAAAACTACAACGATTCAGAAAAAACAAAAAATGCTCCATTTTTCATGATCTTTCCGAATATATTTTTTTATATGAACTTACTGTACTGGTCCTTTAAAATAAGCGTAGGAACCCCCAAAAATAAAACAAACATATGCACCTTCAGAGGGGATGCGTTAAATTACTGAAAATATAATGTTTTTAGTATCGTTCGCGTTATGATACTTTTCAATGAAATTGAAAAAATTATGTTCAAAAAGACTGATTGGATCGTATTCAGCATACATTCTGTCTAATAATAATAATAAAATTGGTCAAAAAGCCTTATATTTTAAAAATCATACAATGAAATCAATTTCAAAAACAACCTGATACGTTTGTGTCCTAAATTCATTTGTTCATTTTATGATCTTTCAACCAAGCTGTGACACGACGAAACCTCAAACATCAGCGTGAATCCTATTTTGCGTGCTTTCATATATTTGAGTTCATCTTATGTCTTTAAAATTACGCATTGTGTCTAATAGCATAGACTGTGTTCCGTATTTATTTTTATCTCGAATATAACAGAATACATGACGCCTATTGTAAAAGAAATTTTAAGATGGTCAATAATATTTGCTTTGCTTACAAATGACTCAATGGAAAGTTTACATAAGCACAATTTCAGAAAATTGTGAGTCAAATTAAATTTAATTTCTGAAGTTTATTTTGGGCGATTTTAGATTAGTCAATAAGTTTAGTTTCATAATTTTTAAGCTTTTATATGAAAAATCTGAAATTTTTGAAATTTTCAATTATTTTCTATTGTAAACGGGGTCTCAATATGGTCAATAATATTTGCTTTGCTTACAAATGACTCAATAGAAAGTTTACATAAGCACAATTTCAAAGCATTGTGATTTGTTAGACACAAGTTAGACTCAATTTTTGAAGTTCGTATTTTGGGCGATTTAGATGTAATCATCAATATGTTGAGTAGTTTCATCATTTTTAAACTTTATATGAAAATTCAGAAATTTTTGAATGATTAAATTGTCAATCATTTTTTATATCCTCGGTGTTGGTAACTCCAAAAAAACTTTAAAATAGAAAAATTTTCTTATACAGTGAACGCTCATTAATCGGGCCACCCTTTAAAGGGGGGAGGTAAGCACTTTCAGCAGCACTTCCGAAAAAATTTTTTTGAATTTGTGCAAAAATGACTTTTCTAGGGGTAATTTTATGCGAAAAATCGATTACGCACATTCTCGAAGCTTGAAAATGCTTCCTTGACCCTGATTCAGGGAAAAATTGGGCTTTTAAAGCGAAAATTGTCATTTTTCGCTACAAAAATCCAATTTTTCCCTGAATGAGGGTCAAGGAAGCATTTTCAAGCTTTGAGGATGCGCGCAATCGATTTTTCGCATAAAATTACCCCTAGAAAAGTTATTTTTGCAAAAATTCAAAAAAAATTTTTTTCGGAAGTGCTGCTGAAAGTGCTTACCTCCCCCCTTTAAAGGGTGGCCCGATTAACGAGCGTTCACTGTATCATTTTTTGAAAAAATTTTCAATTTTTGTCGTATTTTTCGATTTTTGACGAATTTTTCATATTTTGACAATTTTTCAATTTTTATGAATTTTTCAAAATTTGATAGTGTTTTCAATTTTTGACCATTTTTTCAATTTTTACGATTTTTCAATTTTTACGAATTTTTTAATTTTTACGATACTTTTGGTGTCATCTGATTCGTCTCGACGAGCTAAAAAAAATGCTGTCTATTTTTGTACATTTAATCTTCATATACAGTAGCAATGATAATCGGAAAAATTCCTGCATATTTCTAATTATTGTGGATGTTTGTCGTCAATGCATGATGTTTGTTGCCTTTTTCTTTTGTTTGGTAACACAAATACGGAACACACATATATCAACATTAATCCTCTAAATTTCCTAATAAACAGGGCACAAACTTACACACACTTTTTTGTATGAATGACACATACCTATGGAGTAAAATGGAATCTTTAAGTGTTATTAATACTGGCTAGTTTTGACGTCACTGGTTTTACTCCAAAAAAAAGAAAATTTTATAAGTATACTTTTTGATATAGGCTTGGGCTTAGGCTTAGGTCTGCGATTTTTGTACTCGACGCATAAATTACGCACACTTTTTTGTGTGGATGACGCACACCTATGGAGTAAAATGGAATCTTTAAGTGTTATTAATACTGGGCTAGTTTTTACGTCACTGGTTTTACTCCAAAAAAAGAAAATTTTATAAGCACACCTTTTTTATATAGGCTTGGGCTTAAGCTTAGGCTTAGGTCTACGATTTTTGTACTCGATGCATAAAATTACGCATACTTTTTTGTGTGGATGACGCACACAAAAGGAGTAAAATGAAATTTTTATGTATTATTAATATGGGGTTAGTTTTTACGTCACTAGTTTTATATGCAAAGAAAATAAAAATTTTACTCAAGTACACCCACGTGGAAACAATTAATATTTTTATTTACATACAAAATTATATGAGCGGAAATACGCATGTTATGAAGTTGTTGATCAAAAATCTTCAAATTCTTAACATATTTTATATACAGGGTGAGTAAAAAAATGTGCATTTTTGTGATTTTTGGGCACAAAAACTTTTTTGGGACAGGAAAATTTTTACTAAAATGACCGTAATTTTATGCGGGAAATCGATTGCGCGCATTCCTGAAGCATGGAAACGCTTCTTTAACCCTGATTCAGGGAATGGAGTTGGTGTATTGACGCGAAAATTGAAAATTTTTCTTTTTTGCTCGTACACCAACTTCATTCCCTGAATCAGGGTTAAGATAATTTTTCATGCTTAGAAAATGTGCACATAGAATACGCCCAGATGGATGCTTTCCAGGCGAAAAATTTTTTTCGATTTTTGACGAATTTTTAAATTTTTACGAATTTTGCAATTTTTGATGAGGTTTTCATTTTTTGAAAAATTTTTTAAATTTTTGTTGTATTTTTGGATTTTTGACGAATTTTTCAATTTTTGTCGTATTTTTTTATTTTTGACGAATTTTTCAATTTTTGTCAAATTTTTCAATTTTTATGAGTTTTGCAATTTTTGATGAATTTTTCATTTTTTGAAAAAAATTTTTCTTCACTTATACCAACTCCATTTCCTTTTTTCTTTTCAATTTTCTTGTTTCGCCCGTACACTAACTCCATTCCCTGAATCAGGATCAAGATAATTTTTTCATGCTTAGAAAATGTGCACAATCGATTCTCTGCACAAAGTTACCCCAATACTTATCGAACAACCCCAATATGATTCACTTTTTTTATAGAAACAGATTGGATTATTCAATTGTTCTCAAAACAGGGGGGAAAGCACACAATCCTGTTCAATAACACAAATACAATAGTAAGATCACAAAATTGTATAAACTTAGTGTTATGATGTTTGATGTTGGGACTACCGATCTATTGTAGAGTGTTGTTTCTAGAAGAATTTTAATTCGATGTTAGAATGATTTCATATTTTCACAGACTAAACATTTCCTTGCACAAAATATAAAAAATTAGCAGCAAAAAAGACTCTTGTTGATGTCAATTTACGTGTAGAAAAACGAAATGTGTATAATTATCTATTAAGTCAAATGTACTTTTGAACAAACTAAACAATAGTGTTTTTCTTTAAGATCAGTCCTTTTTTTATACCATGTGATAGAGCACAAAATTTGGAGCAATTTTTTGCTTTTACGACACTACTTGAAAATCTAACCGTAACAAGTTATGAGTGAAACAAAATTGCGAAAAAATTTTCAAACGAGTTTGAACATTGAAACGAAGAGCTTGTGCATCAATCAGATTGTTTATTGAAACGATTGAATAAAACCATATAAAATTTAAAATCCTTGAGCATTTGGGGGAAAATAAGTACAGCATTTTTTATATCTCGCCGGGAAGAATAAAATGACACAAAAATTATTGAATTTGAAGAATGTTTCGGGTTATTGAAACGAAAACATGAAATCAGGGTTTTCGTTTCAATAACACAGAAGAATGTTCAAATTCAATTGCAATGAAAAAGGCTAGGCTTACGTTTAGGCTTATGCTTAGTCCTAGGCTTAGGCCTAAGGGTCGCCACAAGCTATCGCACTACCACTAGCAACGGCACAAGCTATCGTACGAAGTCATCGTACGAGTGTAAAATACACTCGTACGACGGACGAAATGGCCACAAGCTATCGTACGAATTTCGTCGTACTGCGTCGTACGATCGTACGACAGCTTATGGCGATTTCGTCGTACTTTTACGATCGTACGATAGCTTGTGGGGCTTTCGTACGATAGCTTGTGCCGTGCTTGTGGCGACCCTAAGCTGAAACAAAAGCCTAGGCCTAAGCTTAAGCCTAAGTTTAGGCCTAGGCAAAAAAATACCAGAAGCATAAAGTCAATATCACCTAAACGCATAAAATATTGAAGTTTGCAAGTTTAATTTACTGTAAAACGTGCGCAGCTCATCAGCTAGTTTATTCAAATTTTTTGCAAACCGAGGATGCTCTACAAGAATATCTACGCCTTTTTCGAAATGTCCATCATCAACTGGGGGTGGTTCCCTTGTAAAAATATAATGTGATAAAAATTCTTTGCGTGACCCTGGTAGGTTGTTATTATTGACCTGTTGTGTCTTATCAACAATGCCACACCCAAATTTGTATTCAGTAGCCGAGCATGCACAACATTCCATAAGCTTAACAATTTCACCGTAATTTACGACTTGTTCGTGGGGTAAAAATGGAATGAGGCGATAGCGCTTCAGACTTTCATCTTTGGCCGTCTCAAAGAACATTGGGTGTTTGCAACGAATGTTGATGAAAAAGGAATGTGATAAAATGGCACAAAAATGATCAAATTTGAACAATGTTTGGGGTTATTGAAACGAAAACCCTGATTTTCATGTTTTCGTCTTAATAACACAAAACATTGTTCAAATTTGATAAATTTGGTGTCATTTTATTCGTCTCGACAAGTGATAAAAAAATTGCTACAATGAAAGTTGAAAAAAATCGGTGCAAAAATGGAATTTTCCGCAGAAAAGTCTGTGTATTGAAACGAAAGTTCTGAGATTTTTATGATATTTTTTCGTCTCGGAGAAAGATGGAGAAAGTTGCTATAAAAACTTCAAACTGGAAAATTCGCAGACCCAAGTCTAAGCCTAAGCCCAAGCCTAAGCTCAAGCCCAAGCCTAAGCCCAAGAGAGAAAAATGGAAAATGCGAATTTTGAATATTATATGATCTGAAGCAGAATCATCTGAGCTCTCTCCTACAAAAAATCGCATCGAAAATGACCGATTGGATGACGAGAAACCCCCAAAGCAATGATAATCTCAGCCTACTGGGACACCCTGTATGTAAAAGTCATGAGCCAGTAAAAAAACAAAATTCCGAAAACCCGGATATGCACCCATATGCCAGTAGTTTATGACAATTTTTTAATTATTTCTTCATATAGTTTATTACCTTAAGATGGTTCTTAATGGACTATAAATATGTAGAATAGTTTTAATGGCTTTTGTTTTTGTCATGGACAAGTCTTTGTTTGAATCTGTGCTATCATTAGTGCCTATCAGACAGTAAAAAGTATGAAGGACCAGTTTGGTAGGAAAAAAAAGTTGTCATTTTTTGTGTATATTCGAAAAATTCATGAAAAATGGAGCAGTGTTTATCTTTACGGTATGTTCTGAATCGTTGTAGTTTTCGCGAAAATTGAGGTTGAAGTTGTAGCGATTTTTGAAATTTTGTGTATTACAACGAAAACATGAACGCAGTAAAAATTCGGTATACATAATAACGGGACGAACAAGAGCGGAACGATGAAGGGAATTACAAGCAAAATTGTCGTCTTGTTAAGATTAGGATTGGGCTTAAGCTTAGGCTTGGGCTTAGGTTTGGGTCTGCGATTTTTGAATTCTCGCATCAATACACAACACTGTTTTGTGCTTCAATGTTTGATGCTTACGTCAAAAATCTTTGAAAAAGCGGAAGTATAGTCTGTTTTTCCGAGGTTCGCCAAAAAGTGCATACTAAAACGGGATAGTGGGCAAATAAAGCAGTTGTTGATCTAGCAATTAAGTCTACGTCGAGGAAGCATATATAGATCCTGCCCATCAAGAGTCGAATTTCAAAGATTTTAAGTATTTCAACAACATTTTTTTCATAATATCCATTAAATCCGACTTTGTGGAGTTTATTTCTATAAGCCTGCACTCAGGCATTTCGTTTCAATACACAGACTTTTAGCGGAAACTTTCGATTTTTGCACCGATTTTTTCAACTTTCATAAAATGATTACATTATAGCAACTTTTTATAACTCGCCGAGACGAATCAAATGACACCAAATTTATCAAATTTGAACAATGTTTTGGGTTATTGAAACGAAAACATGAAAATCAGGGTTTTCGTTTCAATAATCCAAAATATTGTTCAAATTCAATAAATTTGGTGTCATTTTATCCGTCTCAGCGAGTTAGAAAAATTGCTACAATGTTCATTTGATGAAAGTTGAAAAAATCGGAATTTTCCGCCAAAAGTCTGTGTATTGAAACGAAATGCCTGAGTGCAGGCTCAAAGTTTTCATTTTCGTTTCATTATTTAAACTCATTTGAAAATTGTTTTCAAACGCAATTTTCTCGAAAACTACTACGATTCAGGACATGCCGTAAAAAGAAAAAATGCTCCATTTTTCATGAACTTTCTGAATATACACAAAAATTGGCAACTTTTTCTCCACTGGACTGGTGTGAAAAAAGCAACAATCAGGTCCGAATCGAAATTTTTTTAAATCCTACATGGAATAGATTCTAGTTAGCACAAATTTTGCACAATTATTATCTTTTTTTCCGTACATAATTACATAATTCGCATAGAAAAACAACTTTGTTTATGTGCTCTTTACATAAAAATAGAAAGATTATTTACAGTGTTTTTCACCTTTTCACCCCTGACCTTCTTCATTGACCAAAAATTACTTTGAAAAATAAACAAAAAAAATTTTGCAACAAGTTTCCTTGGTCAATTTTTTTCGATTTTTTTCAACTTTTTTTTGAATTTTGGGGCAACCAGGGTGCATGCATTCCATGCAACTTGCATTTGCTCCAAATTTTGTTAAAGCCACGTTGTCTCGTGCAGAAAAAAATTTATTTGTCAACCTCCATGCTTTTTCTCGCATATTTTTGATCGATGAAGGCAAGAATTTCCGGCACTTGATTGTATGGAATGCATACACGAGCCGCCGAATAGCTTCCATTTTTCCTTCTAAGACTGTGTGGAATTTTTTGATTTCGATAAATCTGTGCGTGTGTGTCTATTTGTATATACTAATATCATCCTGTTTGGTAGGCAGAAAAATTCCCGTCGCTTTTCTCCACCCCAATGATAAGCCAACCAGGCCCGGACGACACCTGGTCGACTGTCCACGGAAGCTTTGTTAATATAAAAGTGATGATATACTGTTATACATACCGGTCGGCTTATACGCGCTCTTCTTACGACTAGTTTTTGTCTACAAAAATTAAATTAAAAATTAATTTTTTAGTGAAATTTTGGAAAAATGACACTATCAAGAATATGTCTTCAGCTATGCAATCTGCTAGTAATTTTGTTATTTTTGGAATATTTTGGATGGCTAGTTCAAGCTTCACCTATTCATGATCCAAAATGTAAGTTTAAAAAAAACAAATTTCCCTTCCCCAATCCTCTCTCACATTGTTGGGTTGTACGACAATTTTCTGGCTCTTGCTATTTGTATGGAATCTTGAAAAACCAAAAATAAAAACCGTGAAAATGCTTCTCTGACCCTGATTCAGGGAAAGGGATGGGTGTATTGAAGCGAAAATGGATCAACATTCGGATTTGCGCCGAAAATAGGGGGGGGGGGGTTTCTATGAGAAATCGATTGCGCGCATTGCCGAACCGTGAAAATGCTTCCCTGATTCAGGGAAAGAGATGAGTGTATTGAAGCGAAAATGAATCAAAATTAGGATTTGCATCGGAAAACTGGCTAATAGGGGTTTTTCTATGCGAGAAATCGATTGCTCTTTTTTTGCTCTCATTTTTACCCCCAAAGTGGTCGTTTTTAGGCAAAAATCGCATTTTTGCGACTTTTCGCTTCAATATACAATATACTTTCATTGAATCAGGGAAGCGTTTTTTCGCTTCGAAAATGCCAAATTTGGATTCCCGCATGTTTTTACCCTTGGAGGGGTCATTTCCAGAACAAAATTTTCGAAAAAGTTTTCATATAGGTGAGCTCCTCATTTTTACGACTTTTCGCTTCAATGCGCTATACTCCTTCCCTGAATCAGGGCCTATTGTGTAGTAGCTTCAACTTTTTGGTCAAAAATCGATTCATTAGCCCATTTTCCATTTCGAGAGCCTACAAAAAAATCGTAAAAAATTATCACAAAAATAATATTCAAGATAAAATATTTTATTCGTCGCGAAAATCTATGTCATTGGTCTTTAAGAAATGAATTTTTGAGATGACTTTTAAAAAAATGAACTTTTGAAATTGAAAAAATTGAAAAAAATTGATTAAATTCGAAAAAATTGAAAAAAAATTTAAATTTGAAAGAAACAGCTTACTCATCGCTTGTATGAGAATGTTTTCATTCCTATACGTCATCTGAAAATTTCGAAATCTTACATTTGTTTTTTAATTGTTTCATTTTAGATTCTCCATCATCACTAAGAACTCATGAAGCCGAAGAGATGGAAAAAATCCTTAAAGAAATGATCAATTTGAACAATAAAATCTTCACTGAAAATGCTCATATGCGACCAGGATGAAAATTTCTTGATGCTATAAGCTTATTTTGCGGAGACTACTCTTCTGTGGTACAACGACAATAGTGGAAAAATTAGATTATTTTAATTATTGTAACGCAATATTTGCTGCCTTCAAGTGAAGGAAACTACTTGGCATAATAGGTCTTCAGGAAAAGTGCATAATCTCAATTTTGTTTTTTATTGAACTTTATTGTTTGTAAATACAGGAGTACAGGGTGTCCCAGTAGGTTGGGACTACTATTGATTTGAGGGTTTCTTGTCATCCAATCGGTTTTTTGTAGAAGAGAGCTCAGACGATTTTGCTACAGATCCAAATTCGCGTTTTTTTATGCGAATTTTTCAGTTTGACTTTTCTCCGTTTTCGCAATAAGGTAGGCATTTGATTTTAACACAACCTGATAACTTAGTGATGCCTCAACAACGTAAAAAACCCGCATCAAAAAATCTTTTAACAGTGATGAGAAATAGAATTGTCAAAATTGAGAAAAAATGATAAAGAAGTAAAGGTTGTGAAACGACGTGACTCAGTGGCGCAGTAGGTTGCGTGTTTGGCTGTTGCCCGAAAGGTCACGGGTTCGATACCCAGGTTCGTCGGTTGGTTTTTGCCTAAGAAATAGAATTGTCAAAATTGAGACCAATTTTTGGGCAAAAATCAAGCGACGAAGCTGGGTATTGAACTCGCGACGTTTCAGGCAACAGTCAAACATGAAACCTACTGCGCCACTGAGGCACGTCGTCCCAAAACCTTAAATTTTTTATTATTTTTTTCCTCAATTTTGACAATCCTATTTCTCATCAATGGTAAAAGATTTTTTGATACAATTTTTTTACGTTGTTGGGGCATCAAGCTATCAGATGATGTTCAAATCAAATCTCTACCTTATTGGGAAGATGGAGAAAAGTTGGTTTAAAAACTTCAAAAAAATTCGCAGACCCAAGCTTAAGCCTAAGCTCAAGCCCAAGCCTAAGCCTAAGCCCAAGAGAGAAAAACGGAAAATGCGAATTTTGAATATTTTTATAGGACCTGAAGCAGAATCGTCTGAGCTCTCTCCTACAAAAAAATCGCATCGAAAATGACCGATTGGATGAAAACCTCAATGATAGTCCCAACCTACTGGGACACCTTGTATAAGGTTTTTTGTATAAAATTTTTTATAAACTTATATGCAGTGTAGCCCAACAAATGAAATTTTTGCTCAACCTTTTCGCCGCTTCCCTGAACCCTGAATCAGGGTTAGGGAAGCGGCGGAAAGGTGGTACCACGTACATGCTTTCATTGTAATACACAAAATTTCAAAAATCGCCAACTTCACACGCGATTTTCATCGAAACCATCAGCGATTCAGGACGTGTCGTAGAAACAAAAAATGCTCCATTTTTCATAAATTTTCATAAAATCAGCAAAGAAGGGCAACTTTTCCGGCTCAGACTGATCCGAGATAACTTTATTTTCACACAAAAATGAGATCACAAATTCAAAAAATCTTTCAACAATCAATGAAAACCGAAAGTATCTTTATTCTTAATCCTTGAATCTTCCATGGCCGAGCCAAAGAGTCCTCCTTTCAAGAGTTGCGTTAAAGCATTTCCCTCTCCTTCGGTTGTTTGATCTTCTTTTCCATTTGGCAAAAAGGTGCCCAACCAGTCGATTTTGTCTATTTTCCCGGTGAGGATTTTGCCCAAAATGTTATCACCGAAATTGAGCCCAGGAATGGTGGTAGAGTTCTTGGGTGGGTTGTCGATTTTTGTGTCTAGCTCGGAAACACCCTCAGGTGTTTCATCGACGGATGCGAATTCGTCTTTTTCATACGTTTCTGGTTCGGAATCTTCTTCCTGAAATTGAAGTCAAATTTTTACAAGGTGTATAAAAAATTTTGCTTCAATACACACTCTTATTTCCCTGAATCAGGGTCAAGGAAGCATTTTCAAGATTCGGGAATGCGCGCACTCGATTCCCCGCATGAAATTACCCCTAGAAATATGATTTTGTTGGAGAAATTTCAAAATTTTTCGATTTTCGCTTCAATAAACATATCTATTTCCCTGAATCAGGATCAACGAAGCATTTTCATGCTTCGGGAATGCGCGCAATTGATTTCTCGCATAAAATTAGCTCCAATAAGGTCATTTTGCAAGAATTACGGGTCGGAAAAACATGAAAAATCGCTCAAATTCCAGTTTTTTATACACCCAATCCTATACTATCAGGAAAAAGTATATACCTTTTCTATAGGAGTACCATTAATCTGTCGCATATCATAGATTGTCTCCTCATCACCATTTGGTTCTAGTGGATAAGGCTTTTCGTTGGCCTTAGTTGTTTTCCCACTTAAGGCCGAAAATAAGTTGTTGAAGGAAAATAATGATGAGGGCTCTAAATTTTTATAGAGAGAGTGAAAAGCGAAAAAAGTTATCACTCATGGTGAAATGGCAAGTGTCTCACTTTATACTCAAATGAACGATGGTTCGATCCCGCAGGGAGAAAAATTTATTTGCTTAATTCAAAAAAGTTTATAAAGGGCTCTCCCCCCCCCCCATTTGGGCCGAAGACCTGAAAAAATCTTAATTATAAAGGCACTTATGGTTACAAGCTACATAACGGTACTTATTATTACTAACTACTACTACTAAAAACTACTACTACTAACTACAAACTACTACTACAAACTACCACTACTAAAAACTATTACTACAAACTACTACTCACGACTACTACTAACTAAAAACTACTACTACAAACTACCACTACTAAAAACTACTACTATAAACTACTACTCACTACTACTACATACTACTACTAAACTACTACAAACTACCACTACTAAAAACTACTACTACATACTACTACTACAAACTACTACTCACTACTACTACCAACTACAAACTACTACTACTACAAACTACCACTACTAAAAACTACTACAAACTACTACTCACTACTACTACTAACTACTACTACATACTACTACTAAACTACTACCACTACTAAAAACTACTACTACAAACTACTACTATTAACTACTACTACAAACTACTACCACTAACTACTACCACTAACTACTACTCTATCTTATGTTTTTTGGGAAAATTAGCCTTTTTGGGGAAGTGGCCCCCTCCATGCCAGACCCCCAGCTACGTCTTTCACCCCCCCCCCCGCAAAAGTTTTACCTGGCATAGAATTAATCAAATCTGCAATCTTATCAGGCTTAACACTAGGTTCTGTTGCGAAAAATAATCCCATTCCACCAGCTCGGTCAAAATTCCTCACCATTGGCTCCTCTTCGGGCTTGAGATTCTTCACTCCAAACGCTCTTGCATTTGATGTTCTTTCGGGGAAAATTTGAAGTCCAGCTTTCATTTTGGGTGGTGCTGCTGTTAAGGGCATAATTTTTGCCATCTTATCAGCAATTTCCGGCAATTTGGTGGCGAGGTTCGTCAAAATTGCCGAGATTCCATCTTCAGTTTTCTTGGATGAGTCGTAGCTTGGGGTTGGATAGCCGAAATGTAGTTCATTACCATTTTGGTTATACAAGGGAGAAAATTGTTGATAAGGGTTTATATATGGTTGAGGTTGGGGTGGTATATAGCCCGGCATCGCTTCGAATTCTGAAGGGAATCCGTATTCAGGCTAAAATGGATTCAAGGACCAGTCTAGTGGGAAAAAAAGTTGCCAATTTTTGTTGATATCCGGAAAGTTCATGAAAAATGGAGCAATTTTTGTTTTTATGGCATGTTCTGAATCGTTGTAGTTTTCGAGAAAATTGCGTTTGAAATTTTCAATTTGTGTACATGTTTTCGTTGTAATACACAAACTTTTTTGAATTTTTAAATCAATTTTTGCATCTATTTTTTCAATTTTTATCAAATGAATATGGTAATTTTTATAGCAAAATGAGACGAACAAAATGACACCAAAATTATCCAATTTGAAAATTGTTTTGGGTTATTGAAACGAAAATTCTGATTCATGTTTTCGTTTCAATAACCCAAAACAATGTTCAAATTGGATAATTTTGGTGTCATTTTGTTCGTCTCATTTAGCTATAAAAAATTGCTACGATGTTCATTTGATGAAAATCTAAAAAATCGATTTAAAAATTCAAAAAAGTTTGTGTATTACAACGAAAACATGCATACAAACTCAACATTTCAAACGCAATTTCCTCGAAAACTACAACGATTCAGAACATCCCGTAAAAACAAAAAATGCTCCACTTTTCATGAACTTTCTGAATATCAACAAAAATGGCGCAACTTTTTTTCCCACTGGACTAGTCCTTTAATTAAACTCTGTTTCGGTGAGCTTCTAAAAAGCTGAGCGCGCGTGGCCGAATGGCTAGCGCACTGGCCATTCATGTTACTGGAGCGAGTTCGATCCCACCAGAGTGAACATTTTTATTTTAAAACAACCATAAAAAGTTGTAAAAGCGAATTTTCATATCTTCACTTCAATGCACCCTCTTATTTCCCTGAATCAGGGAAGCATTTTCAAGCTTCAGGAATGCGCGCAATCAATTTTTCGCATAAAATTACCCCTAGAAAAGTCATTTTTGCAAAAATTCAAAAAAAATTTTTCGGAGATGCTGCTGCAAAGTTTACCCCCTCCCTTAAGGGGTTTACTTTTATAAATTTTTCTGAATCGCTAAAATAAAAATTTCGACTCTGGTGGGGATCGAACCCGTACTGTTAACATGAATGGTCAGCATCCTAGCCATTAGGCTATTAAACTCGTTATGAGGCAGAGTTTAGACCCCGTAACAAAATTTTCCATACCCATAATTGCCCATTAACAATCGAATGAAACTGCAACAGGTTCGAACAAATAATATCGAACAAAAGAAAATAGAGAGCGAAAATTTTCCCACTTTCAGACATTTATACAATAATAAATTTTGCACACTGTTCAAGAAGAAAAGTGAATAGTCAAATTAGGAGGAAACTTTTTCTCGCCTCCTTAAAAAATTCGACGAACAGATGAACTCATACATCTCTTTGTATACATGAATCTTTTGGTCGACCATGGAAGAATATCACATAGCCCTTGGGCTACTACTGGCCAGTCATTGAAAATCGCTCTCAAAAGGACTATGACTCATGAAAAGCATTTTTTCACACTTTTTGAGAGAGATCAACCGGTTTTAAAACGGTCGTTTGCTGAAAGAGGAAAATTTTGGAGAATGGGAGAAAACATGTTTTATAACTGGTACATTAACGTTATTGGAACTTTCTGACGTTATATGCTAACATATAGGATCTTTGTCACGATTTAAAAAAGTCTCAGCGCCGATGGCGCAGAAGCAACTTGCGCAAAATTCTTCTTGAATGAGAGAGTTCGAACCCCGGAGGTCGGAGTTCGAATCCCATATTGGGTAATTTTATGCGGGAAATCGATTGCGCGCATTCGCATGAAAACGCTCCCTTGACCCTGATTCAGGGAATGGATTCGGTGTATAGGCTTAGGCTTAAGCATAGGCTTAGGAATAGGCTTAAGCATAGGCTTAGGCTTAAGCATAGGCTTAGGCTTAAGCATAGGCTTAGGCTTAGGCTTAAGCATAGGCTTAGGCTTAAGCAGTTTGGGCTTAGGCTTAAGCAGTTTGGGCTTAGGCTTAAGCAGTTTGGGCTTAGGCTTAATGGCTTAGCGGTTTGGGCTTAGGCTTCCTAAGCCTATGTATTGACACGAAAATCGAAGACTGGTTGGATTGTATTCAGCATATACTTCTTGTCTAACACTGACAAGGGAAGTGCACCAGAAGTTGGTGCGAACAAAATCTATTTTTTGAAAAGTCTGTATATTGACGCGAAAACATGACTATTTTTGACTTTTTGGAAAATCGCATCAACTCCTGTTGGAGTCTGAAAAAAGTTGTGGCACCATAGTGTATTGGATAAGGAAGCCGCCTGTCCGATCTGGCAAGTTAAGCAGCGTTGGACCAGGTGGATGAAACTTTTGCTCCATAAAAATCAAAAAATTTTTTTGAAAATCAAAAATTTTACCAACCTGTGGGGTCAAACGTTGCTTAACTTGCCAGATCGGATGGGCGGCTTCCTTATCTACTGCACTATGGTGCCTCAACTTTGTTCGAACTCTAGCTGAAATGGACTATAATACACACAAAAATTTATTAGTTCAAATACATCCTATCAAATAACTGTAACATCCTAGCAAATTTTTTGACATCTACAATGTTTCTTATATTTCTATCAACAAAATCACTTGAAATTTTGAGATCTTCTTCACTTTTACTTGTGCTCGTTGGATATGTACTTGTAGAAGTTGGTCTAATTGGGATTCTGCGTTTCAATAAAGCTTTTAATTTGGATTTTGCAATCAACGCTCTTTGTGCAACTTTGCTTATTTTAGTACTTGTTGAAATTGGCCTTCTTGTTGGTGTTGTTATAGGCTCCTGAAATGGATTTGGTTCGATATACAGGATGGCATGAAAAGTTTCCGAGCATTCTGTAAAAAATCTCTTCGACTTACTTCACTTGTACTTGTTGTGGATGATTGTGTTGTTGTTCGAAGTTTTTTAGGCGTAGTTTTTTGGAACGACTTCAACCTTGCTTTGGCTTTTTCTGATTTCATAATAGAAAAGAGTTTCTATAAAAGATAGTAATATAAATTGATACGTAAATAAATTGATTTTCTCTTCAAAACACCGATCCCTTCCCTGAATCAGGGTCAAGAAAGCGTCTTCACGATTCGGGAGTGCGCGCAATTGATTCCCCACCTAGAAAAACCTAAGAATCGACGGTTTTCTCATAAAAATCCGAAAATTTGATTTTCACTTCAAAACACCGATTCCTTCCCTGAATCAGGGTCAAGGAAGCGTTTTCAAGGTTCGGGAATGCGCGCAATCGATTCCCCGCCTAGAAAGCCTAAGAATCAACGGTTTTCTCATAAAAATCCAAAAATGTTTGATTTTCGCTTCAAAACACCGATCCCCTCCCTGAATCAGGGTCAGGGAAGAATTTTTACGCTTCGGCGCTGCGCGCAATCGATTTCTCGCATGATTTTGCCCCTAAAAATGACCTTTTTAGAAAAAATTTTTTCGAGAAGTGGTCACAAACTGGACTCCCCCTTTAAAAACGAGAATCTCAACGTTACTTGCAACTTTTGCTCTTTCTTTTCATACTCAACTTCTTTTATAAGTAAGTGTCTTGCTAGCAATTTTATTTTCTCTATCATCATTCGGATTTCAGGACTCATTTCTGTACCATTTGTAGTTGTTGTCTAAAGTTTTCTTAATAAGAATGTAGAAAATCGTTTTTTGTACCTCCTGTGAAGGTTGATTTTTTTCCTTGTTTATACGATATTTATCAAAATGTGATTTTCGATTCCTCTTTTCATTCAAGTCGTGTAGTATTAGAGGTTGTGTAGTATTAGATGGACTTGATTGTATATCCCGCGCTTCATCCATTTTGTAAAGTCCTGTAGGAATTGACTTTTCTTCGAATGTTTTAACTAACTGAAGTTTTCGTTCATGTGTATTGGAAACTGTTTGAGTTGTTGATAAATCTTTCATAGTTGGCACTTGAGGATCTGTTGTGCTAGTTGTGGCATCCAAGTTTGATGCTGTTGTTAAATCTGCTTCTGAGGTTTCCGGATGTGTGTTCGTCGTTCCAGTTGCTGATGAAATTTCAGTTGTCAATAATGAAGTTTGGCTTGTTTCCGAGATTGACGTTGTTGTTAAATCTGCTCCTGAGGTTTCCGGATGTGTGTTTGTACCAGTTATTGATGAAATGTTAGTTGTTAATAATGAAGTTTGGCTTTTTTCCGAGGTTGATGTTGTTGTTAAATCTGTTTCTGAGGTTTCCGGATGTGTGTTCGTCGTTTCAGTTGTTGATGAAATTTTAGTTGTCAATAATGAAGTTTGGCTTGGTTCTGTTGATGTTAAATCTGGGGTTTTCGGATTGGTGTATGTGTCAATGATTCCAGTTGTTGATGACAAATTAGTAGTCACTGTTGAAGTTTGGTTTAATTCCAAAGTTGTGCTGCTTGGATTGTCCTTGCTCATTTCCAAAAGCGTTCTCGTGGGTGATGTCGCTGGAATGGTTGTATCAGTAGTAACTTGTGTCATATTTGAAGATGATGATGCTATAGTAGTTGTTGGTAATTCTATTCTAGTGCTCATCTCTGATGAAGTTATCGAGCTCGAAGTTGTGTTTGTATTACTAGAAGTTTCGATCGTTTCCAACTTTCTTGACGGGTTTGGTGTTACTGGGATAGTTTTTGTTAGAGCAATTTTTGATAACGGTAAAATTTTCTGATAGCTTGAAGTTGGAGTTGCTTCTTTTTCAAATTGATGAGGATGAAACTGATCTTTGATTTGCTTGAACCTAATCTCCGGCATGTAATCCTCTTGATCTGGGGCTCTTGTATATTCTTCTGAGTCTCCATGATGTCTCCTAAAAAACTTTTTACTTTTTTTTTATCAGAGCCAGGCCTGGGGCAAATGCCCCGTTGTTGAGCTCTGCTCTACCTTATTATCTTGCCATATTTGTCTTCAATATCTTTTTTTAATAACATTTCCTGTTGTTCCATTAAGCGCGCTTCAAGTTGTTGCATTTTTTCACGCATTCGTACAATTTCTGGATTCTCGGTAGTTGTCTGTCTTGTTAGAGCATCTAACTATACAAAATTTTTGTATTCAACTAAAAAGTTATTCAGCTTAATTTCTCTTACTTCATCCGCTTTCTTTTTAGCTAAAACTTTTAAAATTGACTCTAACTGTGAGTTGACAAGTTGATCATTTGAGTAACCAATTTCAGCTGCTTTAAGTTGTGGTTGACTATGATTTCCTTCTTCTTTTTCCACAACATCGGATGACTTCGGATATTTTGGCACCATTTGCATCTCCTCTTCTCGTTGACTTGCTCTAATTTTCGTGAATTTTTGAAATTTTTGTTTGCTTGCAGGGGTTATTGTAGCTGGTGTAGTTGCTAATGCTACTCCCAATCTAACATAAGTTTTGTCAACTCTTAAAATTTGGACACGGAAACCCCCTACCTCAATAAATTTACAAGCATGTCTCCAGAATTTCTGCTGTTGCTTCCGTTTTTAATATGAGGTTGAACAACATTGCCTATGTTATTTCCAGCTTGTGCCAAACCATATTTAGCAAAATCAAGCCCCATCTGTCCAGCGGCCTTAATTTTTTTATCATACAAGAGTGGGGGCAAAAAGTCCTCGCCAAGGGGGCAAAAGTCTTGACATTTCAAAAACGTGTTTTCTCGACAATTCTGGACGAGAAAACACCTTTTCAGCGTTTTTGACAATGTCAAGACTTTTGCCCCCTTGTAAAATGATCTTTAAATGTAGTTTTAAATATATTACTTGCCATGGGTTTTTAAACCATTCTCCAACCAGGTCACCAACTTTCCTAAAATTCATGCTTACCTAATGATGTAAAAAGTTGATTTTAAAAGAGCGTCTTTAAAATCAACTCTCATAGTTTTTCACCAAATTTTCTCAAACTTTTAAAAAAACTGATATCAGGATTTGAACGCTATGCAGAGATGCTCTCTTAAGAAAACATAAAATTTTTTAACATACTGATAATCAGCACCTGGAGCTTCTTTCTTCTCTTCACATAGACAAATTTTCAAAAATATTAAAACGAAGATTTTCAACCAACAATGAGACATAGCGAAAAATAGGTTGATTAGCTGTGAAGGTCAAAAGTGAGAATCACAATCCGGAGAAAAAATGAACATGATCAAGTTTACTCCATCTCATTAGGGTCAGCAACAAATAAACCAGTCTTTTTTTATTAATCAAGAATATTTACAAACAAAAAAATAAAAGGATTAAACGATGATTTCTCCTTTGATTTTCGACATAAAGTGATCGATTTGTTGCCATTTTTCGGTTTGAGCAATCGTTTTTTGGCGGTCGATATCATCCATAAGGGCCTAAACATGGATGGATTATGCAAAAAATTGTTTTACCTTTTCTATGCTAAAATCATCCCCATACATCAAGTTCAACAACTGATCACTACGGAATTTTTGAGGTTTATGTCTTTCTCGGAGCTCCATGAGCTCCTCGATCAAAGGTTCAAAAGGCTCGGAGTTGTCCAATGGGTTCTTGCTGAACATTAGGTGCAGACCAGCTCGTTTAAAGCTATCTGGAATGGTTCCATTGTCATCATCGCCCATGGGAAGAGGGAAGTGCGTGGGGTCACGCTCATACGCTTCTTTGAGGAGCTTACCAACCAGCTGGGCACGACTCTAAAAAAGCACGTGAAAAAAGTTGAAAAATCAAAAAATAGAATGGAAGATACTACTCACTGCTTCAGGAATCTGCCTATTGATCAAAATCGTCACCAATGAGTCAAACATTTCTTGAGACAAATATTTTCGAAGTCTTTCCGTTTCCTACAATTTAAAACAATCTTGTGTATCAAAACGAAAACCTACAAAATATCCATTGAAATGCATCAACACCGACACATGGTACTCAAGTAGTTGCGGCAACTCAACTTGAATTGGAATCAATTTGAGCTGATCTTGAGGCAGAGTTCCGAGAATTTCGTCCAACCTATCCAATTTTTCTTCGAATGGTATCTGTTTGTTGTAATAGATATTGCGGATGCGCTGTTGCACATCATATGGAAGTTTTCGAAAAGCCCTTGGGATAGGGAGCTTTTCTAAAACGTTGTCGGGAAGGTTCATCCATAAGTCATTCAGTTCTTTGAGTTTGTCCTAGAAAAGAGCAAGTCTTAAAGGGGGATAAACTTTGTAGCAGCATCTCCGAAAAAATTTTTTTGGAAATTTTTGAAAAATGACTTTTCTAGGGCTAATTTTATGCGAAAAATCGATTGTGCGCATTCCTGAAGCTGAAAATGCTTCTCAGGGAAATAAGAGTGTGTATTGAAGCGAAAATATGAAATACACTCTTTTTTCCCTGAATCATGGTCAGGGAAGCATTTTCAAGCTTCAAAAATGCGCGCAATCGATTTTTCGCATAAAATTACCCCTAGAAAAGTCATTTTTACAAAAATTCCAAAAAAATTTTTTCGGAGATGCTGCTGCAAAGTTGATCCCCTTTAATGTGGTATCAAAGTTTTTGAAAAGGCTTACCACCATAAGCAAGTCTTTGTTCTTATACAAAGTCAATAATTTTTGGTATACATGGTCAGGAAGTACAGCTCTGTATTCCTAAAATCTCACGCTTTCGTTTTAACGCAAATTAGGGGCTGTCCAGATATTATGTTATCAATTTTTTTACCTCCCCCCACCCACGTTATCAAACATGCACTAGCGTTATCAACCTTTTGTGGAAAGGGCTGACACGTTAAAACTCGGATTTTTAATTTTACCTATAATTTATCACAACTTTTTTCCCTTCCTCCTCTCCCCCTCCCCAAAAAATTTCGCTTTCCTATGATACTGGCTAACTTACAGGTAAAAGTACATTAGAGGCGAATAAAACCGTATTTTCCACCAAAATTGGTATAAACACCACTAAAAAAATCCAACCCCAAATGATCCGCATATGTAACACTCAAAAAGATACCCAAAATGTGAAGGTCACGTCTCACACTTTGTTTAAATATCATGCTGGCTCTCTTTTTTAAACCTTTAAAATTTTGCCATATATGTTTGTTTTGATACATGTAAAGCTTAGACGGGCTGTTCAAACGAAGAAAATTACGAAGCAACTAAATAAACTATAGGAAATATGCATGACCCAAATGACTCTTGACCGATCAAATCGTATAGTTCAGTTTTTAGAGACACTTTTTCGTGTCGAAGGTCGAGGCGACAAGTCTTTAAAGCAGGGATATCAAGAACATTTTTTTAAATGTTCTTGGCATCCTTCTGTACATAGTGATGGCATAAGAAAAATTGTGGACCTCACTAATAGTTTTCATAACAAGTCTTATTTCAGGAATTTCGAAAGCATTTGCGAGAGAGAAATTTAGAACGTGGACCATACAATGCACGTAAATTGCCGCAGGAAAAATACGCTTAATCATTGCTTGAACGCCTTTGGAACAACCGGACATGACGTTATTTTCATCGTAACCTTGATCAACAAGAGTAGCTTTTGATAATCCGGCTTCCTATAAAGCAGGGATACCAAGAACATTTTTTAAAAATCAGAAAATCTAACTAAAAATGTTCTTGTCATCCCTGGTTTAGACTTAGACCTAAAGCCTAAACCAGGGATGCCAAGAACATTTGTTGCAAAATCAGCAAATCTGACTTCGAAAATCAGATTTTAGAAGCAAAAATCAGCAAAATGCAGAAATTTTCCATTATGTATTTCTTATAAATTTGACAAAATTTCGCATCTCAAAAATCAGAAAATTTTTCAGATTCAGGAAGAGCATGGTCGATTTGGGTTATCTACAAAAATTCACGAAAAAAGGATTGATATTTGTTGACTTACAGCGTTTTTAAGATAACATACTTTTTGAAGCAAAATCAAATCGACGCAAGTGGGATTCGAACCTGAGACCTTTGGACTCGAATTCAGGAGCACTACCACTGAGCCAATTTCACATTGAAATTCGGATTTTTAATTTTGCTTATAATTTCACACGAATTTTTTTATTTTAGCAGTAAAAAATCCTTTTGCAATGATTTTTTGTAGGTAACCCAAATCGACCATGCTCTTTCAGAATCTAAAAAAATTTTTGAGGTCCTTTTTTCTTAATTGTCGGAGATTTTCTTAAACTGTAAAAATGTTGTACTTTAAAAAAGATAAAATCGCTAAAACATCGAGCACTGACCAAATGAACATTGACCAATGGTCATTGAACATGAGTCAACATAATTCCAGGAATTTTGGGCTATAAAACTCGTAGTCAACAAATTATATGGATCCGACTTTCGCAATGTAATGTTTTTAATCTAATAAAACATAAACATTTATAGGTGAACGCAAGAAAACTTCAATTTTTTCTGATAAGAGCGTAGGTGCTTTTGAACTTAAAAACAATCTGCTGAGTTTGCTTTTTTGTTGCCTAGGAAACAAATGTTTTCGATTAATTTTGTTTGTTTTGCCAAAAAACTATTTACAAGAAACACTCACCATGTGTTATGGTCTTTGCTCAAAAAGCCCAATTGGGCCTGAAAGTTCATCAAAAATGAGTGATGTTCTACAAAGTTGTTCGCCGTGGTTTCAGAAATTGAATAAAAAAATTTCAGCCCAAACGGACTTAAAGTGACCGAGATATGGACTTAAAAAAGAAAGAATGCGGGTATAAACCTTCTGAAGCCTGTAGAAAAAATTTTCTTCCCCATGGGCATCTAGGACTGGCGCTATTATTACTCATTTTTGATGGACTTTCAGGCCTAATTGGGCTTTTTGAGCAAAGACCGTAACAGATAGTGAGTATTCCTTGTAAGTATGGGTTTGGCTTGAAACTATTCTTATCATTTTTATGTTTTTATGAGTTTTATAAGTTTGAAAAACACATGATTTTCGCGAGAAAAAAATTCAAAAATATGCGGAAGATCCTGGGCGGTCAATTTCTTAAAAAACTGTACGGTGCATTCGTTCCTATTGTCAAGAAGAAATAGAAAAAGTAGTAGTAGAAGTAAACAATTTTTTTGAAAAGGAGTCTGGCTACGTTACTAGAGTTCTTGGAATCTGGCTACGCCACTCCCGTTCTTGGAGTCTGGCCAAGAATGGGGGTGGCGTAGCCAGATTCCAACGTCACTGACTGAAAAACACTCATTAAAAAAATTCACCTGCGGCGCTGATGTTTTTCAAAGAAATATCGGTAATACTGCACTTAGTGTCACCTATTCCAAGGGAGTGTCACCTATTCACAGAACAGCCTAAGCTTAGGCCTAGGTTTAGGCCTAGATTTAGGCTTAGGTTTAGGCCTAGGCTTAGGCCTAAACCTAGGCCTAAACCCAGGCCTTAGGCCTAGATTTAGGCCTAGGCTTAGGCCTGGGCTTAGGCCTAAGCTTAGGCCTAGGTTTAGGCCTAGGCTTAGGTCTAAACCTAGGCCTAAGCTTAGGCTGTTCTGTGAATAGGTGACACTCCCTTGGAATAGGTGACACTAAGTGCAGTATTACCGAAATATCAACAAAAAAGAACAAGATAAATCTTGAAAAAAAATGTGACAAACATGGGTCTTTTATGGGCCGGCCAGTGGCGTAGCCAGAAATCCGGAATGGGGGGAAGTAGGGGGGAGGGGTGTTTTCAAAGGAAGAATTGAGTTTTAAGGCAAAAATTGATGCTTAAAAAATAGGTACTTTTTGTAAAAATTGATATTTTTGAAAAAAATTTTAAAGGGGGACCCTGATGATTTTTTTCCGGCCTTCGACGAGAAAGAAGAGGAGGGAGTTGCCCGACTCCCCCCCCCCGGCCCGGGCCGTAAAAAATCGAAAATTTTGCTCAAAAATCGAACCCTCTAGTTCCAATTGAAATGCTTTGAATATTGATTTAATTTTTCTATTGAACAATTTCAAATTTTTTACATTTTGTCCACGTGAAAAAATTTTGCCGATTTTCTCGAAGGCCCAAAAAATTTTCGATGAAATATTTTTGCGAAAAAATGCGGTTTTGTCATCTCTTCCCATCAAAACAATTATGATTATACTTCATTCTTTGTTTTTTACCTAAACATAGTTCTACAGGGCAGGGTGTTCCAAAAACCGCCATCTGTAATTTTTTGGCGAAAATTTTTTTCTCCAAAATGACCCATTAGGGGTATTTTTATGCGAGAAATCGATTGCGCGCATCGAAAACCCTTGAAAACGCCACTCAGACCATGAAATATAAGATTTTCGTATTTTTTCAGTTATTTTCAGTAGGAATTCCTACTTGAAGATTGGATATTTCATGGTCTGGGAGGCGTTTTCATGGTTTTTTTCGATGAGCGCAATCGATTTCTCGCATGAGAAAAAATTTCGATTTTTGAGAAAAAATTTAATTTTTGGTAAAAATTTCGATTTGGCGGTTTTTGGAATACCCTGTAAATATTGTTCTAACTTGTTTTTTCTCTTATCCAAATGCTCTTTGCACTTTGGTATCTTCTATTTCTCATTTAAACTGATGGCTCGTTTAATTTCTTCAATATTTTTTTCTTTCCTACACATTGTTCTAAGCGATTTTTTTTCATTGTTCGGTCAAAAATCGACTAATAACGACCTTGAGCTAGGTCCCACAGCTGAAGTTTTTTTTATCAATGACTATTGATTTGAACATGACTATTTATTTGATTGTTTTCCTATTTTTTATTACCTCACAAAATCAGGAAATTAACCCGAAAAATTTAGTTGTAAAATGTTGAAGTGGGCACCATTGAATATTCCAATCGAACGTCGAGCTCAAACTGCATCCGTGCTATTCTTTGTCTTCATTTTTATTTTTGCTCCCGTTATTACGACATTGTTCACGTTTTTTGCTCTGTTTTCGCCGCTATGGTAAGTATGTTTTGCACTAGGTCATTCCTTACCGTTACACACTATCCTTACCAGTCAACCCTTACCGGCCATTCTACATTTTTTCACAAAAAGTGATGTTCTACAAAGTTGTTTGTCGTGATCTCAATAGCAACTTTGTAGAACATCACTTTTCATGAAAATATTTTTGTGTTGGAGAAATTGACTACAGACTGGTAAGGATCGACCGTAAGGGATGGGACCTTAAGGGTAAAGGATAATCTAGTACCCATGCTTTCATTGCTTTTTTAACTTGTTTTTTTAGCCCGCTGATACTGTTATACTTTGCCTGGACTTATCACGATCGAAAAACTCCCAAAAATGGCTCAAGACCGTGTCGATTCTGGCGTGAAAATCGAATATGGAAATATTTTGCTGACTATTTTCCGCTAAAATTGGTAAAAACTGCTGATTTACCACCACAGCATAACTATATTGTTGGGTCAGTTTTGAATGTTTTTAATTTTCGGTAGATCGAAATTTGCAACAAAAAATTGGCGTCAAAGGGGGTAACATTTACAGCAAGATCTCCGAAAAAATATTTTTTTCATTTTTTGTAGAAAAGATCCTTCTAGGGTCATTTTGATGCGGAAAATCGATTGCGCACACTCCCGAAATTTGAAAATGCTTTTCTGATCTTCATTCGTATATTTTACTGTGCTAGATTTTAGCACATTACATAGATTCTACGGTGCTAAAAACAAAATTTTTCACAAAAATTTCGATTTTTGAGCAAAAATTCGGAGACCTGGCTGTAAAGGTTACCTTCCCTTTAATTTTTTATAGAAAAAACTCAATTTTTTACCAAGTTTCAAAAAAAATTTTACTTTTTCTAATTGTCATTTTTGAAGCTCCCATCCTCATGGCATATTTGGAATCGGCACTTTTGGAAGTTTCTGCACAGAAGCCACTGGATTCTCTGAAACATTTCCTGGAATCAAGCCACTGCTCGTCACTCTACCCAGTCAATTTTGGTTCCCCTTCCGCCGAGAACTAGTCATCTCGAGCGGCTGTATTTCTTCCTATGCCGAATCGATTGGAAACGTTCTCAGTAAGCCAAACCGTGGTGTTGCAGTCGGAATTGTTGTTGGCGGTGCCGAGGAAGCCCTTGAAGCTCGGCCAGATAACTTCGATCTGAAGCTGTCGACTAGAAAGGGTTTTATTCGATTGGCTTTGAAACATGGTGCCTGGCTAGTTCCTATGTATAATTTTGGTGAAAATAGAATTTATAATCAGGTTTGTGCTGATTAAAATGATTGAAGCTATTATGGATCAGGGGGACCCTGGGGGTCACTCCAGGGTCAAAAATCGAAAAAATTTTTAAATAACATATTTAGGGGGTAATTTTATGCGAAAAATCGATTGCGCGCATTCCCAAAGCGTGAAAGTTTTTGTTTGGCCCTTAAAAATTGAAAAAAACGTATTTTTTAATGTAAAAATATGGGTAAAAATACGTTTTTTTCCAATTTTTAAGAGTCAAACAAACTTTTTCACACTTCGGGAATGCGCTCAATCGATTTTTCATTTAAAAAAATACCACTAAATATGTCATTAAAAAAATTTTTCGATTTTTAACCCAGGGGTGATCCCAGGATCCCCTGAATAGCTTCAAATGATTTTTTGGACTGCATTGATTTCGTTTAATTTTTAGGTCGAAAATCGTAAAGGAACAAAATTACGCATTATACAGACGAAGTTTAAGGAATTCTTTGGTTTCAGTCCACCAATTTTCTTCGGCCGTGGAATTTTTCAATACACGTTTGGAATTATGCCTTATCGAGCGCCGATTACTACAGTCGGTGAGGGAGATTTATTTTTAGGCTAAGTTCAAAAAAGCAAAAAAAATCTAGCTACGTCATTGGTCCTTTTTCCAATTTTTGGCAAATTTTTCGATTTTTAGCGAATTTTAAATTTTTGGTGAAGTTTTCAATTTTTCACGAATTTTTCGATTTTGACAATTACAAAATTTGGGAAGAGAGTAAAGTTTACTAGCCAAAGTTAAGCATAAGATTTTTTACACTAAATGTGATTTTTTTCAGTGGGCGCTCCCATTCCAGTGAATCAGAATAGTGAGCCAACAAAGGAAGAAGTCGACAGCTTGCACGCCGAATATTGCCAGGCTTTGATCAAACTTTTCAATGAACACAAGACCAAATATGATATCCCTGAAGATGCCCAGTTGAACATTTCTTAAGTTTTATTATGTTGTTAGGTTTTATTCTAATTTTTTAGCTTGCTATTTAGTTTTTATATAGGCTAGACTTTTATTGTGCTGTGTACTTAATGTGATATTGACATGAATTTTTTTAAATATATTTTTTTGTGTTTGAATCTCTAAAAAGGCACTTTGAATTGAGAAATTTGATACACAATTTTTTATTAGCTTTTAAAAGTGTCTTCTTATACGGTGACTGAATAATTTATTCTTGTTTGATAGCATGAACATATTTATAATAAAACTTTTTACTGGTTGTTATTTATTTCTGAGTTCAAATTTCTCTTGGTGTTATTACCTTTTTTAAATTTTTCACGTGGATTTTGGGAGTGTATAGAGCTGCTTTTTGCATGCTACGCGGATTAACCAGAGCAGCAATCAGTGCAAGTGATCCGGCATGCCGTACTCATCTCTGTAATTTGATTTTCATTATTCCGCATGCTTGGTGAAATATTTTCATGTGTCACTGAAAGTGCGTCTACTGATAAGAATTCGATAAATTTGATGTGTTAAAGAGCTTAGAAAAAGAAAGTATATACTTAATCTTTAAAAAATCTACAGGATGTATAAAAACAACCGGGTGATTTTTTCATGTTTTTTTCGACTCGAAAAATCTTTTTCAAAAATGAATCTATTAGGGCTAATTTAATGTGAGGAATCGATTATGCGCATTCCCGAAGCTTGAAAACGCTTTTCTGATCCTGAATGAGGGAATCGGGGTGTGTATATTGAAGCGATGACCAATTTTTGCTATAATACATCAATTTTTCTTTGATTCAGGATCAGGGAAGCGTTTTCAAGCTTCGGAAATGCGCGCAATCGATTCTCCACATAAATTTATCCCCAGAAAATCATTTTCAGGCAGAAAATCTAAAAATTTTCGCTTCAATACACACATTTCGATCCCCTTATTAAGGATAAGCCCAAATTCTTGTTTTTTTATACATTCTGTATATCTAACTAAAATCAATACTTGTCTTAGTTATTCTAGCATGTTCTATAATATTTTTTCAAAGTTTATGATCATTTTCAATGCCTTCTTATGTGTCTTTAGACTAACTTCTAATAGTTTAATGTATCAGTAATTTTTTGTCTGGCAAAAAATTGTAATTTTCTCAGTTTGTCGTTTTCGATTTTGTCAGTGTTAGCAGGCACGAGCACAAAGATCTTATCTTTTGTATGTTGGCTAGTTTGCCTTCTCAAAATAGTCAAATAATGCGTTTCGATAAACTTTTAGTTTTTTAATCAGTTGTTTTTCGATCATGAAAATTGTCAAAAATTATTTGAAAAAAGCCCGCCATTTTTTCTGTATAACTCTGTTAATTCTACTAGATAAAGGCGTGCCGTGATTGTAGTTTGAGTGGCGGAGGAGGAACTTAATCGAGCCAATTTTTTTCTCTAGTTAGCAATTTTGTTCGCTGGCAAAAAGTGGGATTGTTGAAAAATTCAGCTGCTTTTTGTCGTTCAAACTATCATTAGCCTAGTCTAGATGATCAAAGTTACAAATGTGAAAATTTTGTCACCAACCATAAATATGCGAATTTTGAGCTCGATATAATTCGTTCATTGTGACCATAGACGTAGCCAGGATTTTTTTATAGGGAGGCTAAATTATCAAAAGTCCCCCACCCTGCCAACGTTACTGATGACAATGAAGATAAATTTGTTACATTTTGCCACTGTGAACAAATTATATCGCGATCAAAATTCGCATATTTGAGGTGGGTGAAAAAATGAATACTTTGTATAAATTTGAATTTTAGTCCAAAAAATCTCTAGCCTTTTATGCTCGCTCATTTCGCTTTCAAATCGTTTTCCAAATTAAAACGACTTACCTGCCATTTACCCCAAGTTTATTGTATTTTTTGAAAATTTACAACATTTTTAAACAAAGAAAAAAGAAATTTCCTAGGCACGAAATGAGCGTTATTTGAACAAAAGTCAAAAACCGAAGAAAAAGCCTAGGCCTGCCTCGATTCCTCTTCCTTTTTGCTTTACGTCATCCACACACTGTTTTTATGTACGCACGTGGCATTTCAAATTTATCTATCCAGGTTTCTTCTTCGTCGCTGACAAAATTTATTTGAACTTTGTCTTTCACTGTCTCATCGTGGAAAAAACCTAATTTGTCCTTGAATTTTCTATGATGAAATTATGCATATTTTTATATGGTGAGAATGACGTGATTTTTGGCTTGTATAAATAGACGCGAATGGAAAAGAGTCGGGTTTTTTGGACGCCGTTTTGTTTATGTTCTACGCGTGCTTTCTTTTTTCGTGTTTTTGGTTTGTGTGAAAGTGTTAAGCTATGGTGATTTGGTTAACTTTTTCGGTTTAATATAAAAAGTCGGGATTCAACNTCGGGTTTTTTTGGACGCCGTTTTGTTTATGTTCTACGCGTGCTTTCTTTTTTCGTGTTTTTGGTTTGTGTGAAAGTGTTAAGCTATGATGATTTGGTCAACTTTTTCGGTTTAATATAAAAAGTCGGGATTCAACGGCGCAATAGTGATGCCCATAGATGTACAAGGGGGGACTGTCCCCTCATGTCGTCGTATTGGGGCAAAAATGCGAAAACATGTCGTATTTTGACCCGAGACGACATGTTTTTTTTTACCAAAAATACGACATTTTTACGTTTGGCGACCAAAAAAGGGTCAAAAACATGTCGTTTTCAAAAAAAATTTCAAGAACATGTCGTACTTGGATAAGTGTCCCCCCTACTTGTGCATCTATGGTGATGCCTAAGGGACCATTCCAGTAGGAAAAAAGTTGCCATTTTGTTGAAATTCGGAAAGTTTATGAAAAATGGAGCATTTTTTGTTTTTACGCCATTTTTTGAATCGTTATAGTTTTCGAGAAAATTACGTTCGAAATTTTCAATTTGTGTACATGTTTTCGTTGTAATACACAAACTTTGAATTTTTGTGGAAAAATTGATTTTTAAAATTTTTATAACGTGAACATTGTAGCAGTTTTTTATAGCTAAAAGTGACGAACAAAATGACACCAAAATGATACAATTTTAACATTGTTTTGAGTTATTGAAACGAAAATCCTGATTCATGTTTTCGTTTCAATAACCCAAAACAATTTTCAGGATAATTTTCGTGTCATTTTGTTCGTCTCATTTGCACGAATAATCGCGCCTATTGATGTTTTTTTTGTCAAAAACACTAGTTTTTTTGAAAATTTTATTATATAAAATCTGTTTCACGGAGAGGTTTCAAAAACAAGCATAGTCTAGTGGATAGCATCACAGACTTTGAGTTTTAAGGCCCGGGTTTGATCCCGCCCAGAGCCTAGTAAGGTCTGAGATGCTATCCACTAGGCCATGCATTTGAAATCCCTCCGTGAAACAGACTTTACTTTCATTTTCCTAGAATTCGAATGAGTACCTCGGCCAACAATACCAACGGCTTTTCCACCCACAATGGCGTGAAAGTGAAATACCCGGCAGGCGCGGGTGTGACCGTCCTCCTCGGAGCACAATGGGGAGACGAAGGCAAGGGCAAGATCATCGACTTTCTCATCCAACACCACAAAGTCGACATCACCGCGCGTTGCCAGGGTGGAAACAACGCCGGGCACACCGTCATCGCCAATGGCAAAAAGTATGACTTCCATTTGCTGCCATCTGGAATGATCAGCGAACGCTGCGACAACGTCATTGGAAATGGTGTGGTCGTGAATCTCGAGGCGTTCTTCAGCGAGTTGGACCACAACGGAATTACTAGGGATATGCCGGGCTGGGAGAACCGAATCAAGATTAGCAACAGGGCACATTTGGTTTTGGATGTGCACAAACAGGTGGATGGCAGGCAAGAAGATAGTTTGGATACGAAATCGAAGATTGGCACCACAAATCGTGGGATTGGCCCGACTTATTCGAGCAAATGTTTCAGAAATGGGCTGAGGATTGTTGATTTGTTGGGGGATTTTGACGATTTTTCAAAGAGGTAAAAGGTTCTACAATTATAGTCTGTTTCAGCGAGAGAGACAATAAAAGCACACATAGCTCAGTGGATAAATAAAGCGACCGTCCGATAACTTGCCAGATCGGACGGTCGCCTTACTTATCCACTAAGCTATGTGGGCGGCGCTCTCTCGCTGAAACAGATTATATATGATAATAAGAATTTTGAGCTACAACACAATAGGGCCACCCACGTGAAATTTTTTTCCCTGGAAATGACCCCTCTAGGGGTAAAAATATGCAGGAATCCGCGTTTGTCATTTTGTGAAAAAAAATTAAGTGAAAAAACACTTTCCTGATTCAGGGAAGGCCTGTATATTGAAACGAAAAGTCGCAAAAATTTTCATGTTTGCGACTTTTCGCTTCAATACACAGCCCTCTGAATCAGAAAAATGTTTTTTCATTTCGAAAATGTCAAACTCGGATTCCCCCACATGTTTTTACTCCTAGAGGTTGTCATTTTCAGAAAAAATTTTTTCACGTGTGTGGTCTTCTTATTGTGTAGAGTAGCTCCGAATTTTAGATATCACTCATTAGTTGCTCATTATAAGAGGCAATTTCCTAGTATTGATATCGATGAAGCGGATGAACTTGCACGCTTGAAGGTATATAAAAAACTCTGTTTCATGACGAGGTTCGGAGCGCATGGCCGAATGGCTAGGATGCTGACCATTCATGTTAAACGGCGAGGGTTCGACCCCCCCCCCCAGAGTCGTAAATTTAAAAAAATTTTATCCCTGAAAATAAGCAAAAAAAGATTTGAAAATCAAATTTTTCCCTAGCAGAATCGAACCTGGGGGCTCAATTTTGCTTAACTTGCCAGATCAAACAGTCGGCTTCTCTATCAACTGCGCAATGGAGCCCCAACTTTTTTCAACCATTCTCGTGAAACGGACTAAAGAACAACTCGTATAAATAACAGTTTAGGAACATGCTGAAAAACTCCGCCAATTGAACCTAGTCGCTGACACTGCCATGTTTTTGGATAGAATGCGTAAACAAGGCAAGAATATCCTCATCGAAGGTGCTAATGGCGCTCTATTGGATATTGACTTCGGTATTTTACTCTTTCACATAACAGTTGAAATTTTCTTTTGGCTACCACGGAACTTTTTATTGAATCAGCCACACAGGGAGGCATCAAAAAGCTATATAAGAATCCACTTTTCTTTTCGTTTCAATGTACACGTTGCCTGATTCAATAAAAAGTTCCGTGATAGCCAAAATTTTGGCTATACAACGTTTTTTCCCACTCTAGTAACTATCTTGTCTTCTAGGTACCTACCCATATGTAACGTCAAGCAATGCAACAGTCGGTGGTGCCTGCACTGGACTTGGCATCCCACCAACGGCTGTAAAAGAAGTGATTGGAGTGGTGAAAGCCTACCAGACTCGCGTGGGAACTGGACCCTTCCCCACCGAGCAATTGAATGAAGTTGGAGAGAAATTGCAACAAATTGGTTTGGAGTGGGGTGTGACGACAGGCAGGAAGCGTCGTTGTGGTTGGTTGGATTTGATTCTGTTGCGTGGAGCTTCGATCATTAATGGATTTACTTTGTAAGAATTAGTAAAAGACCAATCGGAAAAAAGTTGCCACTTTTTGTTGAGATTATGTGAAAATTCATGAAAAATTATGTAGAAATTTTTTTATGTCGGATAAAATCAAAATTTGTCGTAAAAAAATACAAATTTGTCAAATATCGAAAAATTGAGCAAAAATTGAAAAATTCGTTAAAAATAGAAACATGGCAAATTTCAAACTTTTTATGTTTTATCGATTTTTTTTATAGAATTGCTTTAACAAAATTGGATGTTTTGGACACTTTTGAAGAGATCAAAGTGGCTGTTGGCTACAAACTCGATGGTCAAGTTTTGACAGATCCTCCAGGTAGTCTATTGTTTACCTTTTTTACAGGGTGACTAAAAAAGTGGATTTTTGCGAATTTTCGACCAAATTTTTGCTAAAAAAATTTTTTAAATAACTCTATGGGGGTTTTCTATGCGAGGAATGGATGGAGCGTATTGAAAACTCTTCCCCTGACCCCAAATCAGCCCAAAAATCATAAAAAATTGCAAAAATCCGGTTTTAGGGCTGATTTGGAGTCCAAAATCAGCTCAAAAAACCAGATTTTTGCACTTTTTTAATGGTTTTTTGTGGCTAATTTGGGGCCAGGGAAGCGTTTTCAAGATTTTTCAATGCGCGCAATCGATTTCTCACATAGAAAAACTCCCATAGAGTTATTTTAGAAAAAATAATAAAATTTTTTGGCGAAAATTTGGTCGAAAAATCGCAAAAATCAACTTTTTTTTAGCTATCCTGTAAAATTAACTTCCTTTTTTTTAGCTCATGCTGCCGACTGGGAGCGAATCGAAGTCGAATATAAGTCATTCCCCGGATGGCTCGAAACCACCTCCGAAATGCGAAGCTTTGACGAGCTGCCTGAGAATTGCAGAAATTATGTGAAATTCATTGAAAATTTCGTCGAAGTGCCTATCGGATTCATTGGAGTTGGCGCTTCGCGTGAAGCGTTGATCGTACGCAATTTATCTTAGGCTCAATATTGAGCGTTATGTTTATGTAGTATCCAGTGACGTAGCCCAGAAATTTTTTATGAGAGACCCTTTTTTGAGGAATACTTGATTTTAAGCTGAAAATGCTCTAAAAATTATGATTTTTGTGAAAAAATGGAAAATTTGGGTGAAAATCGTAATGGGGGACGATTAAGATTTTTTATAAAAATTTTGGCCCGTCCCCCTCCCCCCTCTGCCTACGTCATTGGTAGTAGCATAATTTTAAAAAAATATTTTTTCTTTATGCCATTTTCTTTATTGTTTTAAAACGTGTGTCATTTTAAGCTCAAAATTACATATAACCCGATGTTTTTACAAGTTTTTTCAAGCATAAGCGTAAAATTTTGTTATACTATCCGCAGTTTAAAAATAGCAATTGTTAGATTTTTTCAACTTTAAAAATTTGAAAATCTTTAAAATTTTTTTTGTCAGAAATGACATTTTTTTCAACAAAAAAATTGACTGTCCCTAAAAAATTCCTTTTAATCCAATTTTTTCGGAGTTTCGAAAATTTGCGTTTATGCTCTTTTTTCATATCGATATATTTTGATTATGTGGAATTTTTGATGATTCATTTTTTTCTCTACCCTATGATGATTGTTTCAAGCAGGTTATCTGGTACTAGTTCGGAACAGAGGGAAAAAATTCTTTTCGAAAAAATTTTTTTTGAAAATGACCACTCTAGGGGGTAATTTTATGCGCTAAATTAGCTTTTATGGCTTGGGTTTGGGTCTGCGATTTTTGAATTCAGCGCATAAAACTCTAGTTTGGTCATTTTCAAAAAAAATTTTTTCGAAAAGTCCTCTGTTCCGAACTGGTTTCGGTTTTCTTTCATGACATTGTTCTCTATTGTATAGCTTTATAAAGCAGAAGTATTTAGTTAGGTCTCTTTTGGAGTTATAAATTTAACTGATAAAATAAATATTTTTGATAGAAGCATTGGTACTCTTAAGAGAGAGGGCAAAAAATTCGGAAGCGAGTGGGAATCGAAACCTCATCTTTAGATGAAAGACAACTGCCTTAGCCACTACACTATATATCGCCCCAACAATTTATGCGGTGCATAAAATCAATATCATCTAAAGCATAAAATATTGAAGTTTGCACGTTTACTGTAAAACGTGCGCAGATCAGCTAATTGATTCAAATTTTTTACAAGTTGAGGATGCTCTACAAGAATATCTAGGACTTTTTCGAAATTTCCACCATCAACTGGATGTGGTTCCCTTGTGAATTGTAAACATTACGGAAATATAGAGAGCAAAAAGTTACGGGACAAATTCAAAAAGTCATGGGGCAAGGTGCAAAAAGTCACGGGACAAATGCAAAAAGTTACGGGAGAACTGAAAAATTTTTCAGTGTACACTGCCTGATTTTGTATTCTAGAGAAAAATTACACTGAAAAAAATTTCTCAGCTGTCCCGTAACTTTTTGCATTGGTCCCTTGACTTTTTGCCCACTTGTCCCGCGACTTTTTGAATTTGTCCCATAACTTCCCCCCCCCCCTATAAGTGATGGATATACAAGGAAAGGAGGCAAAAGTCCTTGCTAAGGGGGCAAAAGTTTTGACATTGTCAAAAACGCTGAAAAGGTGTTTTCTCGTCCAGAATTGTCGAGAAAACACGTTTTTAAAATGTCAAGACTTTTGCCCCCTTGGCGAGGACTTTTTGCCCCTTTGGCCAGGACTTTTTGCCCCTTAGGCGAGGATATACCGCCCCTTTGCCGAGGACTTTTGCCCTCCCCCCTTGTACTTTCTTTAAAACTTGAACAAACGAATTGATTTTTAGTTTATAATTGTGAGAATTTAACGCGATTGTCTTGAATGATTTCACTGTTGGGGAAATTTAAAATCTTTTTCGAAATTTCAATTTTTCGAAATTTTTCTTTTCTTAATATTAATTAGCCCACATTTACTTTTTAAGACCAGCTCAAAAATGGATAATGAACAACTCAAACAAGCTATGGAGAAAGAGAAAAAGCGCTTAGAATTAGAATCGAAGCGACGTAGACAAGTTTTCGAAACAATTGTGGAGTTGACTGATCCAGTTTCAGAAGAAACACTGCTTAAAAATGTAAGATTTTGAAATCGAATTTTTGCTGTAAAAAAAATCAATTTTTGCTCAAAAATCGAATTTCTACTCAAAAATTGAATTTTTGCTCAAAATCAAATTTCTGCTCAAAAATCAAAGTCTTTAGTTGAATTTGTTGGATTCCAATTCGTGGAATGAAGTGATTGAAGAGCGTTATTTGGGAAAACTTTGTGGTTTTCCATTGTGCCCAAAGAATGTTATTGTACAGACGAAGCAAAAATATCGAATTGATAGGAAAATGAAAAAGGTACGGATTTGTATAGGATTAATTTATACAGGGTGAGCAAAAAAAAGTACCTTGCGTTTTTTGGCAAAAAAATTTCAAAAATTTTTCTCTCGAAAATTACCTATAAGGGTTTTCAATGCGTGCTATCGATTTCTCGCATGAAAATACCTCTTATAGATGATTTTTGAAAATTTTCATCAAAAAACGCAAAAGTACGGTTTTTTTTGGCTCACCTTGTATTGGGTTGTTTCAAAAGTTTTTACACTTGACTTTTCACTTTATATAAAGTGAAAAGTGAAGTGTAAAAACTTTTGGAACAACCCAATAAATTTTCAGGTTTATGAGACATCGTCTTTAAGACAGAAATTTTGCTCCGAAAAGTGCTTTCTACAATCTAAAGCAATACAAGATCAGTTGTACCAAGAGCCACTATGGCTTACAGGTGATCGTCCATGTAAGCATTGTTTGAAAACAGNACATCGTCTTTAAGACAGAAATTTTGCTCCGAAAAGTGCTTTCTACAATCTAAAGCAATACAAGATCAGTTGTACCAAGAGCCACTATGGCTTACAGGTGATCGTCCATATAAAAAATATGAGATTATACCCGTACCAAGTGATAAATATAATGAAACCGAAGCTTCCTGTTCTGATAAGTTTGAAATAGTTACTCAAAGTATTGTTACGCGATTGCACGACCTGAAAATTGCTGAGCATGCCAAATCTGATAATGAAAATGAAGAAGACCTCGAAACAGACTTCGATGAAAAAAAGGTATTTAGGCATTGAAACCTATAGCACAGTGTGTATATTTTGAATGGCTGGTATTTCAGCTGGGTTGATGGTGTAGTGGATAGTGAGTCAGTCGATTTCAGTGATCACAGGCTCGATCCCCATGTTGGCCATTTTGTTTTTGCCCAAAATTTTTTAAAAATAAAGTCGGTCACGTGATTAGTAACTTGCAAAAATAATGCATATAAAAATCTTTTTCCTATGCTGAGATATCAAATTTTATTTCATTGTATATTTATCTGGATTACCCTGTAGTATCTTGATTTGTAGGCAAGTAAAGAGGAAAACGAAAACTTTGTTCATGCGATCAAATCTTTTATTTCTACAAAGTCAGGAGCCATAATGAAGAAAGAGTCATGTAAAATTGAAAAGAAAACAGAATTGCCTGCTAATCGTATAGACGATCGGCTAGCAAAGATTATCGAAAAGTGTGGAAAAAAGCCCCGTGAGAAAAGGGCTCCACCTCCAATTATTGAAGCTCAACCAATCAACGCAATCTGCTTGAATAAGCAGACATCTCATGCTGACGATTTTACAAAGATTTTCAAGTATGTTTTAACCAGGGATGTCAAGAACATTTGTTCAAAATCAACAAATCTGACTTCAAAAATCAGATTTTAGGAGGAGCAAAAACCAGCAAAATGCTAATTTTCCATTATATTTCTTATAAATTTGACAAAATTTTGCATCTTAAAAATTAGATTTGACATTGAAAAATCAGCATTTTGCCAGATTTGACATCCCACTTTTCTGAAAAATCAGCAGACTTGGCATTTCTGTATTTAACATTGACTAAGCACTTAGGGATGGGAGAGGTCTTATTTTTGCTAAATGCTTGAATTGAAATATTTATAGATCATGGATTTCGCCTACAACTGTACGGCTAGTAAAGAAATCAGATTCACCCGATTCTGAGCTGGAATTAACTTTTACTGAACTAGTGAAACAATTTTATGCAGGTGATTCAATGTCTGTAGAGAACAAGAAGAGAAAGCAGAAGGAAGAAGAGGTGATCTTTTCTCAGATTTTGGACATACACGATAACGGCACGGAGAATGATCGATTGAAGAGCACGACAACGACCTGAATGATAATAGGCACAGTGCACGTAATTGTCGTGCCGTTTTCCATACATAGACAATTGGTGGATATCCACCCCTTCGTCGGAATTAGAAACATAGAAAAAAACATAAGGGGGACCCTTCATGTGTGACAAAATGGGGCCCAATGAAAAACATGAAAAAAAGAAGTCAACTAAGTGTTAATAACACATTTACAACGGAATTTTGAAACATAGACTGTCTCCATTTTTGGGCACGTTTTGTCCTCCGTGTCTTATGTTTTATACCCCTTCGTAATAGACCTGACCATTTTGCGTTTCTTTCAAGAACATTTCGTTTTTTTAGAAAATTTTGGAATAAGCATAAGGGGATACCCTTATGTTCTAGACCCCTTCGTAAAAATGGTTTTTATAGTTGGGAGAACAGGTACATATGGCAAAAAGCAAGAACGGCAATAACCCACACGGTTTAAAAATATGATTATTGTTTTACCATTTTTAGTTGAAAGCTATGCGATTTCCACTTGTCGACAATATTGACCAACATTTTCGGCGTGTAGAAATTTTATTTTCTTCTTTAAAGTCAAGGTGAGTTAGGCCATTTTTGTCAAATTGAAGAAAGTTGGATGTAAGAAGGTAAATTTTTAATCGGCATATTTTTTAGTTGGTCCAAAATGATAACATGTCTTGAAGTGGATTTTTCCTTGGAGAATACTAAGAACCTACTATCTTCGTTTACATTAAATTCTGAAAATTGCATTCTATCAAGAGATGACAAGCCATTTGCAACAGCAGCTATATTTGAATTGTATGTCATATTTGAATTGTAGTTCAAAAAATTGGGCATATCGCTTTCTCAGCTACTTTTGCAAAAGAAAGTTTGAAAATCAAAACAAAATTTTAAACATTTTAAACAGTACTTGGAGAAAAATTTGCCGCGAAAGTATAGTCCTTTTCAGCTCCAACTATAAAAAAGCTGGACCCAAAATTCAAAGTCTGAAGTTAGCATCCCGTCCGATCTGGCAGGAAAGTTTTTTTGTATATCAAAATTTTTGCCCGAGTGGGATCGAACCTGCGTGCCCAACGTTGCAATTTGTTAGCATTTTTCCATCTAGATTTGATGAAGCGAGCATATGCTCAAATCTACTAGCATTTGCTAAACTGATTTGTTTAGAATCTGTTACAATGAGATGAATGAATGGATTTCTAAGGACACGAATCGTGACCGCTATCAGAAATATATTGAATCGATGGGTTTGCCAAATGACTACTTTCGACGACTAATTGCTGAATGTATGGGTGAAATTGGCGGGTCTGGCTTACACGAAGAAAATAGCTGAAGAATGAAGAACTGTATAATCTATTTTTTTATTTGTTATATTTCATTGTTATTAAATTTCTATTAAAAAATTGTATATTGGAACTTTTTTGTTGATGTATTCTATTGTATTTTTATAGTTACGGGTAGGAAGGAGGCTCCCATTTTATCTTATTTTTAAGAAATTGTGTCTTACTTTTGAACTCACCAACTTACTTTTTGAAAAAAAGTGTAAGTAACTTACTTTTGAACAAAAATTTGCTCTTGTAATTGTTGGCGAATTTTGCTATTTTTATATTTCTGAGAACTTTGCATACATGTAATGCATTTTAAAGGAGTGGCCAGCTTGTAATGGATTTGTAATTCGCTTTTTGACAACTACAATGAATTTCGCGGCTTTATTTCCAAATTGATAGAGAATCCGGAAGAAACTGTTGAAGCATTAGTTTTTGTGAAAACGAAGTTCAATTGGAGTTGCGAAGAAGCTTATTAACGATAAAGAACTACTCGCGGCCGCTATTTCTGGTCAAAAATTTTATAAAAATGTTTAATTATAGTCTTTTTACATTGTTTCTATGTCTTTGAATAAAATTTTATGTAGTCGTATTCAAGTATTCCTCTTGGTTTTATGCCAACTTAGTTTTTCCTTACTTTTTGATATTGATAAAGCTTACTTTTTCTTAATTCTGTATGATAGAATCTTACTTTAAAAAATTCTTTTTTTTTCAATTTTTTAGAAGTTGTCAGCTTATCGAGGTTATTGATGATTATACTTTTGCCTACGATTATAAAAAATGTATTGATTGTATACTCTTTGATCTCCATACAGGACTAGCCCAATTTGTGGAGAATCTCGATTATTGTTTAAGGCAATTGCACAATTGTATGCGAAGTTGCTTTTGTAGATCTTTTTATAAATATTGAAGTTTGCATTAAAAAGACTGATGATGACTACTTTTCAAGAAGCTTTCGGCTATACTCTTCTTGTCATTGTCTCAATTTCGACTACTTATTTTTTTGTTTGGATCTATGGTGTGGTATGTAATTTTCTGAGGATCTGCTAAGCTCACAATTTTTAAGCCCTTCATTCCAAGTGATTCTGTTTTACTGGTTGGTTTTCCAGCTCTAATTTATGGGTTATTGATACCATTGTCAATATTTATGTTCATGACGATATTGTTAGGTAAATTTTCTCTCATGCACACACTGGCTTACAAGGAGACCACAAAGTGTGAGATCCAAATTTTTTGGGTTTTCGCCAAAAATTAAAATATGAAAAAAATTTTTCTGAAAATCACCTTAAGGGGTATTTCCATGCGAGAAATCGATTTCTCGCATGAAAATACCCCTTATAGGTGGTTTTTGGAAAAATTTTTTGCCATTTTTAAGCTGAAAATGCTCAGAAAATGAGGATTTTTGGCGGAAAAAGATATATTTTGATGAAATTTGATAGAAAAAAGTTGGTAAATGTGAGATTTTTGGTCACTCCCTCTCCCAGACTTTCGGCCCCTCCTTTCCCTTTCTCTGTAAACTTTAGTGACTGGATGACCCTAGTAGTACGGGTAAAAGGCATAAAAAATTCAGGGAAACATTTATTGAAATGGAAAAATAGAAATTTGGCTAAAACCCTGTAGCTCTGATTAAAATGACCTTTTTTAGCTGCTTACGCGACTGTTGTGATTTCCATTGAAACTCTATCAAAAAAAGGATACTATAAAATAAGGAAATTGAATATGTAGCATAATTAACAAAAAAAATTTTCACTATACACAACAATTTTAGGAGCTACTACACAATAAAGGAGGTCACCCACGTGAAAAATTTTTCTGAAAATTACCCCTCTAGGGGTAAAAACATGCGAGGAATCCGAATTGCACATTTTCGAAGTGAAAAAAACGCTTCTCTGGTTCAGGGAAGGCGTATTGTGTATTGAAGCGAAAAGTCGCAAAATGCGATTTTTGCCTTAAAAAAATTGAAAAATTCGTCAAAAATTGAATTTCGAATCATTTGTTAATTGAATTCACGTCGATATACAGCTTTTCTTGAGTCCGAGGAATTGTATAAATGTCAAATTCGGATTCCCCGCACCCTCTAGAAAAAAACTTGCAAAAAATTTTCACGTGGATAGCCCCCCTATAGTAGTTCGAAAATTTTTTGAACCGGAAAATTTTTACTAGAAATGACTCATATAGGTGTAATTTATAGGTGAAAATCGATTGCACTCATTCCCGAAGCATGAAAACGATTCCTTGACCCTGATTCAGGGAAGGGATTCGGTGTATTGACGCGAAAATCGAAAAATTGTTCACGTGAGTGGCCCCCTCTATTGTGTAGTAGCTCCAAATTTTGTATTGTAATTTATTATAGAATGTTTTTTCGGAAAATCACGAGTTCAGGATTTTGAAGAGAGATTGAAAAATGCGTAATTTTCAAAATGCTACTCCTCCGCCAGGTTAGCAGATTTTTGAGAAATTTTTTCGCAAAAATGAAGAGGAAATCTAGTTCTACAACACCAAGGTCTCCGATTTTGCAAATTTTGCTTTTTTCGTGAATAAAATGTTGGTGATGTAGAGCTAGATTTCCTCTTCATTGTTGCGAAAAAATTTCTCAAAAGTCTGCTAACTTGGCGGAGGAGTAGCATTTTAAAAATTACGTATTTTTCAGTAAAATTTTCTTTACTTTTATTGCCTGATTTCAATATTAATTTATTATTGAAACGAAAATTCAAAAAAACATTTTCTCTTCAAAATCCTGAACTCGTGATTTCCCGAAAAACAAACTATATACTGGTTTGTTTAATCTTGAAATAAATATAACAAAAGACATTTTGCGTGTTATATTTGAAATTGTCATGAGTAAAGGGTTTATTAACATCATTTTATACACTGAATGAGCACGAAACAGAAAGTTCGATGTGATAGTTTGCATGCAATCTGAATCTTTTTTGTTTTTTGGATCTAGGCATAGGATTGTACTGATAGACGTCATTAGCTAGCCAAATCGAATAAATCTTTGCCCGGCTCGCTTCAAAATTATTGGAACATTATCATCGTCAACATTTGAAACACCCGGCTCCGTATCATAATCCTAAAAAATGAACTTTTAACAAAAATTGAATGTTTTTTAGCTAAACTTTCATGGAATTTTGAAACGTTCGATCTCTAACATAAAATAATTTTTTAAACNTTCAAAATTATTGGAACATTATCATCGTCAACATTTGAAACACCCGGCTCCGTATCATAATCCTAAAAAATGAACTTTTAACAAAATTGAATGTTTTTTAGCTAAACTTTCATGGAATTTTGAAACGTTCGATCTCTAACATAAAATAATTTTTTAAACATGAATTGTAGATGTACTAATATTTTTTTTCGCAGTTGACTAAAAATCTGAAAAATTTTTCTTGACCCTATATCGACTAGCATCTTGGAAAAAATACTGTTTTCGAGGAAAAATCGAAAAAAAATTTTTTGGGTTTTTTTGCAAGTTGTGTTGATGAAAGCACTTCTGAACCTTGAAAACGCTTCCTTGACCCTGATTCAGGGAATGGATTCGGTGTATTGAAGCGAAAATCAATTTATTTACGTAAATACGTTTCCCTTCCCTGGATCAGGGTCAAAGAAGCGTTTTCACGGTTCTGGAATGCGCACAATCGATTCCCCGCCTAGAAAAATCTAAGAGTCGACGGTTTTTTTAATAAAAATCTGAAAATGTTTAATTTTCGCTTCAATACATCCACCCCATTCCCTGAATCAGGGTCAAGAAAGCGTTTTCATGCTTCAGGAATGCGCGGAATCGATTTCCTGCATAGAATTACCAATAAAAATGATCATTTTAGAAAAATTTTTTCATGAAATAGTCCATAATTTAGACTCCCTTTAGTTTTTTTATCTTCGAAAGTCTCGTTTTTCTCCAAAAAAGTTGGCTGACTTGCATTCCTCAAGCCTTCCTCCCCAATAAAAACATCCAAAAATGGCTCCATTCTCGTTTATCCATGCGTAACAGTTTTACGCAAATTTCCATTTTATACAAAGTTTTTATGGCCCTCAAAATTGATAATGGCACATTCCTGGTATAGAATTAAATAAATAGGCTGGATTTTGGAAAGAAAATCTCGTTATTAACAATTGTTATAGAATTATGTTTTATAGCACATTTTGCTCTACAAATTTCCGTTTCACCCACATACGAAGCATAAAATCCTTTCTGGGAAATAGTTTTAAAAAATTTACCCTATAATTGAGTGGATTTATGAAAAATTCGGGTTCGGTTCCTGCTTGACGAATTTTTCAATTTTTGACGAATTTTCGATTTTTTATAATTTTACAAATTTTTCAATTTTTGTCGAATTTTTTCACCAAAATAGTCCTATGGGGGGTTTGTCTATGCGAGAAATCGATTGTGCGCATTGTTAAACCTTGAAAACGCTTTCCTGATTCAGGGAAGAGATTTGTGTTTTGAAACGAAAATAGGATAATACAGGGTTAGAAAAGCGTTTTCAAGGTTCGGCAATGAACGCAATCGATTCGTCGCATAGAAAAACCCCTATAGGATTATTTGGGTGAAAATTAACAAACTTGAAAAAATTGTGACCTTTTTGGAGCACAGGGGTAGATGTCTACAATGACGAATTTTATACCTTAAAGTTAATATGTTTTCTGTACTGAGCTAGAGCTATATTCGGATAATTAACTGGTACAGGTGTAACTTTCTCATAAATATCAAATTAACTTTTTGACTTCCCTCAACAAATATTTATAGCCGGCACAAGGAATTTTCATCTCATCTTACATCAACGTAAAATTTACGTCATTGCTCATGGCCCTTTTCAACTCTCTCAATCTTTTTTTGGGGGATATCTTCCTAATATTTACATAAACCTACGCTAAAAAATTTGAATTTTGAATTTTTTGCAATGTGTTTGTGACTTGTGTGTATGATGATGCATTTGGTTTTTGGAGTTGTTCATGGCTGTTTTTTAAACTCTCAATCTTTTTTGGGGGATTCTTCCTAAATATTGACATAAACCTACGCTAAAAAATTTGAGTTTTGAATTTTTTTAATGAATATGTTTGTGACATGTATATATGATGCGTTTGGTTTTTGGGGTTGTGAAGGCGGAATATGCGTGTAATTTCGAAAAGCAAACATAATATCCGTCGATTTGAAACGGCCTCAATTGGGGAAGTGTAATTAACATTTATAGATTGAAATGTACCCACGACAAAAATTTGTATTCGATGCACGAAAACTTTATTTCTTGGCACAATTTCAAAGGCAAAAAACGTACTTCAAAAAGCCATAAAAAATTGGTTATTGAGAGAAGCTTGCACAAACAATGATTTTTTTCTCCAAAAAAGAGGACCAGTCTAGTCAGATAAATATGCCCATAATTTGTATATATTTGGAAAATTCAAGAAAAATGGAGCAAAAAAAAATTTAAGAAAAATTTACAGTATGTGCTGTCAAAAATAGAAAAATTCGTCAAAAATTGAAAAATAATCAATTTTGGACGAATATTTCAATTTTTTAGATTTTTGGTGAATTTTTCGATTTTTGACGAATTTTTTATTTTTGATGAATTTGGTGCTAGTCGAGGGGCCAGATCTTGCCTCAGACAGCAACTGCGCGCTGCAGCGCAGCTACTGCTGCCTGAGGCAAGGACTGGCCCGAGAATAGGTATCGAATAAAACTTTATGTATCCAATGACATTCAGGCATATTTGATTGAGTGTGCCTAGGTCAAATGTGCCTAGGTTAAGCATAGGAAAAGGCTTAGGTCTAGGCTTAGGCACAGGAATAGGCTTAGGAATAGTCCTAGGCTTAGGCCTAAGCCTATAGAATTTTTGTCGCTATTTTGTTATTTAAACTTTTTATCTGACATAATCTGACGTATAAATTAGGATTTTTTCATTGGATACATAAAAATTTCATTGGATACATAAATTTTCATTGGATACCTATTCTCGACTAGCACCAAAATGTTCAATTTTTTCTTTTTTTCATTGGATACATAAAATTTCATTGGATACATAAAGTTTCATTGGATACTTATTCTCGACTAACATCATGAAAGTGATTCTCTTGATCGAGAGCCTTTTTTTGTTATTTTTAGAAAGATGGGCAAAAAATTTTGCGTTATAATATTTTTAGAATATGACTAGCAAAGACATTCCCTATTTTTTAGATCAGATTGATATAAAAAAATGTTTATTTTACGTCGAAAATTTGTTTAAAAATGATCTTGAAGTTTGGACTCAAGAATCGGATTCGATTTCATTTAGAGGGAGGAACTAAAATTGTAGAGCTAAAGGTATCATATTTTACATAGACACGCAAAATTGTTCCTGTCTTAAAAATTGAGACTGGCACATGCAACATTTTGGCAAAAATATGAAGGGCAGAAAAAGATCGAATTTTTGAAAAATGACGTTTTTCCTCCCTCTTAAACGGAGAATATTTTAGGAACAAGGAAGTGGTAGAGATATACAAAGTGACCCAAAAAATCGTCTCGTCGAGCTATAAAGAATGCTGCCGTCTTTTTTTTTTAAATACACCCCTGTTCGAGACGATTAGCGAGCAGCCTAAGTCTTTTTGAGCATTTTTCATGTTTTCGTGTCAATATCTAGACCTTTCAAAAAGTTGGCTTTTCAAAGATGTAACCTTCAGGTTGATCAAATTAAAAAAATTTTTGGTTGGGTCACACTTTTTTACGATCTCTAATTTGGACAGCCAAAACTATGTTTCCTAGTGCGAACCGATTTTTCTTTTAGAAATTTTTTTAAACCATTTACGGGTCCAACAACTTTTACGAATCAACTTTCTCTGAAACGAATTTTTTTAAACTATCCAAGACTTGAACACTTTTCAGAGATGCTCGTTTCAAAATTTCCTTTGATCTCATATCATTGAATAATAAATTTGTAACATTTTAAGCAAAATAACTAACCCATGAACTTCTGCCGAATCGAATGAACCTCTGTCCAGCTCTGCCAAATCGTATAAATTTCGGCTGTGGTGCCCTGAGGTTACGTTCCATGCTAGAAATCAAGATTGAATGAAGTCATTGTGTTTCCTCCACCTTTTCCCTTAACCCAGGGAGTGCCATATTGGTTTCTGGTATGGGTGACAAAAATTTATGGCCTGGGTTAAACTTCATTGACAAAAAAAGCTTGCTTGGGTTACACAGTGTAACCCAAAGTAATTTAAAAAATTTTTGGGTTACAAAATTTGGGCGATTTTTTCATGTTTTTTTGACCCGAAAATTTTTTCAAAAATGACCCTATTAGGACTAATTTTATGCGAAGAATCGATTGCGCGCATTCCCGAACCGTGAAAACGCTTCCCTGGATCTGATTCAGGAAATCGGGGTTGTGCATTGAAGAGATAACCAATTTTTGCTATAATATATCAATTTTTTTCTTTGATCAAAGCGTTTTCAAGCTTCAGGAATGCGCGAAATCGATTCCCCGCATAAATTTACTCACAGAAAATCTAAAAACTTTCGATTTTTGCTTCAATACACACACTCCGATTTTCTGATTCAGGGTCAGGGAAGCGTTTCAGCTTAGGGAATGCGCTTAATCGATTCATCACATAAAATTAGACCTAATAGGGTCATTTTTGAAAAAAAATTTCGGGTCGAAAAAACATGCAAAAATTGCCAAAATTCCGGTTTTTTATACACCCTATGAAGCATAATAAATATTTTATAGCTTTGTTGCGGTCTTCATTTTCCCAATTTCATGAATGTCGAATGTCCTTTTTAAAATTAAAGAAAATGTCGAAATCTTTTTTTAATATTTCCATGGAGGAAAGTGTGGAAAAAAATGGCGACAGAACAAATGAATAAAGTTTTCATTTCAATAACACGAAAAAGTATTGCTGTGGAAAAAATTGATTTTCTCAGCAAGGACATTAGCACTTTGAATAATCATTTTTTTAAAACATCATCTACGAATCCGAGAGCTACAATTTTGTGCAAAAATTTAGCCGTCGAGCATCCGTCGTTTATTTTAAAAACATGTTTGAATTTTTGAACCATTCGAACTTTCAAAAGGGTGTATAGCTCGAAGTCTTTATCCGATTTTCATGATCGACCCCTCAAACGATTCCTCTCGATGAGGGCAACAATTCTACGCTACGCTTTTTTGTAATTCAATCAAAAACTTAGAAATTTTTCATGCTTTTTTGACAGTTTTTCGTAAAAAATGTGTTATTGAAACGAAAACTTTTATTCATTTGTTCTGTCGCAATTTTTTCNCCCAAAATTCATGCTTTTTTGACAGTTTTTCGTAAAAAATGTGTTATTGAAACGAAAACTTTTATTCATTTGTTCTGTCGCAATTTTTTCCACCCCTCCGTGATTTTAATCCGATCATTATGAAAAGACTATAAAACGTGGTATTATTTTTTTCAAAATTTATCCATAATTTAAAAAAATTAAAAAAGAAAAAATTTTAATCGTCGCAATTTAAAGATTTTCTGATTGACGTAAAACATAATTGGATTGAATTTCAGTTCTAGATTTTTAAAAAAGTATTATTAAAAATTTCAAAACCATTTTTCCAAAAAATGACCAAAATTGCCATTTTTTCCTAAGGCTGCGTTCAAGCATGCCAAAAAAGTTGTCAAAAATGTCTAACTTTGCCTGATTTTCAATAAAATCGTGCTTATTGAAACGATTGGTCATGAAGCATACAATTTTATTGGTGGAGAAGCAAAATAACCAATAAAATTTTATATTTTTTCAAAAATTTTTCTGAAAATGACCCCTATACGGGTAATTTTATGCGGGGAATCGATTGTGCGCATTCCCGGCGCGTGAAAATGCTTTCCTTCAAGGAAGGGAGTATGTGTATTGAAACGAAAAATTCGTAGGAAAACAGGCTTTCTAGAAGTTTTTCTTGGCCGGAAATTGATTGCGCGTATTTCCAAAGCGTGAAAATGAATGCTTTCCTAGTCTTGATTCCGGAACATAAATTTTGGAGAGTGCCCGAACTAACGTCAGAACTAACACTTCTTTAAATTCTTACTAATTTTTTCTCCAAAAAATTTTATACACATATCGCCCTTCCCTGAATCAGGAAAACATTTTGACCTATTCCAAACAGTCCTCAAAATTTTACCTCTGTGCTTGAGTTTGAAGAAATAAACAAACCAACATAAACAATACAATTAGTAATGAAGTCCAATTCCTATTCCTTACAATAGCTGGCATAAACATTTTTCTCNGTTACGTTCCATGCTCTGTGCTTGAGTTTGAAGAAATAAACAAACCAACATAAACAATACAATTAGTAATGAAGTCCAATTCCTATTCCTTACAATAGCTGGCATAAACATTTTTCTCGTTAGTGGAGACACGATCCGCGGACAACGCCGTTCGAAATAAAACCAAACAGAAAGTCTACCTTTTCTTTATAGCTCTGTGCTCGTGGGCTTTAAGTTCAAGAGCCGAACCTCAAGCAACGTCAGAGGCCACGCCCCATAAGCCAAATCCACTATTACGGATGTGTTATAGTAAGTGCCTACGAAAAAAGGAATAGCTCGATTGACGCCATTTTTGCCAAAATGAATTTTTTTGTTTACAAAATACTAGGAGGAAAAATGAGTAAAAATTAAATGGGCGACTTTTTGCAATAAAAGAGAGATATAAATAGACCATTCTTACAAGGAACACTATCAACTTGCCCTCTTCCGATTTTGCCGAAATCGGGCTCAAAATGTTCCTCATAATGCTCATATCTCAATGAAGAAGACGAAATTCCAACAAATTTTATAATCAAGTCGGGTATGAGTAATCGTTTGAGACCGGTTTCGTCAAAATCGGAGGAGGGCAAGTTGATAATGTTCCTTGTCGGAGATGAATTTTACAATAATTATGACCAAAAATTTTTTGTTTAACAATGACTCCTAAGTAATTTTATGCGGGGAATTGATTGCACGCATTCTCGAAGCGCTAAAATCTTATCTGATCATGATTCAGGAAAAAATTGGGAGAAGGTTCCCTTTACACGTGCATTTATCATAAAAAAAATCTGACTTCTAAAATGGTCCTTTTCTTATTTTGCCAAAAGTGGAGAAGTTCCTCTTACACGTGCATTTATCATAAAAAATTGGAGTGATAAATTTTTGCTTGGTCACAATTTTTTATAGGCTAATGCATCCCTGCGTGATCTTGGATTTTTTCATGGTTTTCTACAACTTTTGGAGCCAAGTAGCAGCCCTTTATCCATGCCAACGTTAAGCTTGTGAACGATTCTTACCCCAACGGCCCTCTTTAGAGCCACATTCAAAACAAGAATTATGTGCTTAATCTGAATAATTCAAAAATTTTCTTGTTTTCTTTCGGCAAAATAAGAAAAGAACCATTTTAGAAGTCATAGATTTTTTTATGATAAATGCACGTGTAAAGGGAACTTTCTCCAAAAATTGGGTTTTTGAAATGAAAATGACTTCAAAAGCTCAATTTTTCCCTGAATCAGGAATATGGAAGCATTTTCATGATTCGGGAATGCACGCAATCAATTCTCCGCATAAAATTGGCAGCAGGACAATCGTCACATCCATCTTGAACTTCTTGTTTTCCATCTTGAATTTCTGCCACTCAGATGCAAAGTGGTTAAGTAGTCACACCTGTTTCTGGATCCACGAAATTCTCCGAATGTTTTACAACCTGGTGCGTGTAGTCTTCTAGAAGTTCACTGTTTCATCGATATAGAGCCCATCCGTCCAAGATTATGGTCGTACCAGGCAAAAACATACTTTTGAATGATGGACAAAAGTGTTTCTCGACCGTTCTATCGGAAACAACTGTAACCATAAAGCATTTGTTGGTATTCCGTTCAATGCTGCCAAAAATCCACCGCGCATCAATTATATGGCCTAAAAATTCACAGTTACACAAGAAAAAAACTTATCGACATTATGTGCAGAAGATTGATTTCAGTAAGCAGCTCAAAAAATTCTTCATTTGCCTTGTCTAACAATTTGAGTAATATTTTGTTATTTATGCCCTTTAGAATATCCGGTGCTAGTCGAGAATAGGTATCCAATGAAATTTTTATATATCCAATGAAATTCTAGTTTAGGCTTTAGGCCTAAAGGTTAAGCCTAAGCCAAAGTGTCATTGAATACATAAAAATTTCATTGGATACATAAAGTTTCATTGGATATCTATTCTCAACCACAAAATATCCATACCTAAACAATGTAATTTTAGTTTCAAAAAATTATTTCAGTCAAGTGAAAAAAAAACAAGAAATAATGGGTGGGGGACTTTTGATCCATCACATATGCGCAATGACACTTGCGCACCCGACTTTTGAGCACACGATTTTCGCGCTCCGCCATTTGCGCACCCAATTTGTGCGCCCTTTTCCGTTTTTAAAATTTTCGACCTTTTTTGAAAGATATTTTACAAGTCGGATGCGCAAATGTCGGAGCGCAATTGGTACTAGAGCTTTTGGCAACGCCACTTTTTTTAAAAACCAGCTTTTGGCAAAGATTTGCTCGTTGCCAAAAGCTCTAGTACCGCGCAATTAGCGCGCATATGTCGGGGTGCAAATGTAAAAGTGCAAATGTCAAATGTGCATATGTGAGGGCGCAAAAGTCCCCCCCCCTCCCAGGACCAGTTCACTCGTAAAAAAACTGTTGCCATTTTTTGTTAATATTCTGAAAGTTCATGAGAATTGGAGCATTTTTCGTTTTTACAATCAATTCTGAATCGCTCACATTGTCGAGAAAATTGCGTGTTTCTGCGCGGTGCTCCGAAATACAACATGTTTTTAAATTTTGTTGTCCTGATACGATGAAATGGGAGAGGACAGTCTCCCACCCCTTTGTGCACCTATTTTTGGGGGCGAAAAGGTGCAATCACCCAGGATGGCATCACCCACTGGGTGATATCACCCAAAATTTGGGTGATTGCACCCAAAATCACCCACTAGGTGATGGGTGGTGAATTTTGGGTGCTATCACCCATTTTTTCGCCCCCTGTTTGGGGGTAAGAAAAATTTCGAAATCACTCAAAATTTACGGTAAAATCGATTCCCAGTGCGGGAAATCACCCTCTAGTTTCTATTTTCATCTTATATTTTTTTTAATTGATTAAATTTATATTTGCATTACACTGATTTAAGATCCCCGAGGAATTTTTTATGAGCCTATTATTTCACTAAAGGAAGGAAATGGAACAAACCAAATGGCTCAAACAAGCAGGAAGTCGAAAAAAACAGTGCTGTACCCAGGATTTTCCATGAAAGGGTACAAAGGAGAGGTACGAGATGGAATAGACTATAAAGCTGCCTCTGGAAGAGAGGGTCCAGCCTCGCCACTTCTGAATAACGAGTATAGTCTCAAGCTAGGGTGAGAATAAGTAGTAATATTGTAGAGACTGTAATCAGAATTATCAAACTGTTGTTGATAGATATAATCTTTCCTCAATACCACAAATTTCGGCACTACAGTCAAACCTCGATATAGTGATTCCCACTACGCTGGAAGACCACGCAGGGATACCTCTTGGCGGAAAAATTTGTAAATGTCATCAAAAACCAAGATTAAAAGATTTTGAAATAATTCTTTTTTTAAAGTTGTGCGATATATAGGGCAACTTTTAAAAAAGAATTATTTAAAAATCTTTGAATCTTGATTTTTGGTGAAATTTTCTCGCCAAGAGGTATCCCTGCGTGGTCTTTCCAGTGTGGTGGGTGTCAGTTGGAGCTGAAACGGACTATAGCCCCTGTATGCGCTAATCTGTCAATCTGTACTAAAAGTTTGTTTTATGTTTAATAAAGGCGGTTAGTGTACATGTTATGGGAAAATCTGTTTTTTCGGGATTTTTGAACTGATCAGATTTTTCGGGAAAAAGGCTAAGCTTTAGCCTAAGGTTAAGTCTAAGACTAAGCATAAGCCTTTTTCCCGGGAAAATCTGATCAGTTCAGATTTTCCCAGGTAAATCAGATTTTCTCGAAAAAAACAGATTTTCCCGCAACATAAAGATCTTCTTATTAGCCAATTGATCACTTGAAATCGTCTTTTTTAGTTGAAGTTTCTTCGAGTTGCAAGTGCCACCTTTATAATCGTTCCATGAATAAGCTTTATATACCTCTGTATCCATCCCCCTTCGGTACGGCACTGCATACAAATAAGGGCATATTTTGAAAATTACAAGAAATGATCCATCTTGATGTTATTTTTGCAAAATATTCTTTCGCATATTCTTCTGCGTAATAAAAAAGAGAGCAAGAGAATTATATGATATAGTCAAACCTCGATATAACGACACTCCAGGGATGGGTCGTTATATCGAATCAAGAGCAGGTGATGTTATATCGAGTTTTTTTTTAAGAAAACACACTATAAGGGTATATTTTGAAAATTAAAAGAAATGATCCACCTTGATGTCATTTTGGAAAATATTCTTCCGCATATTCTTCTGAATAAATTAGAGGCAAAAGAGTTATATGATACAGTAAAACTTCGATATAACGACACCCCCAGGGGAGTCGTCATTTCTAATTCAAGAGCGGGTGACGTTATGTCGAGTTTTTTTAAGAACAACACACTATATTCTTTATACTGAAGTAAAAAGTGTGTCAAAACACATGGTTGAAGAATCAACACATAATACTTATGATACTATATATGGATTAAAGAACCAGTCCACTTTTGAACCGAATTTTTGTTCAAACGTGGAAAAGATGGTTCAAGTTGAGACAGCCACTTTTTGCTTCGGAAATAAATTCCAATTCGACAACCCTGAGGAGATATTTGACATACAAATTTGCATAAAATGTTAATACATGTTTTTGTGTATTGAAGCGAAGGGACTGAGGCCGTTTAAATTCCTGATTCAAATCTGTTTATTGAAACGACCGGCTGAAAATGAAAAAGTGGAGGCAGTCAGAGAAGAACCAGGACCTAGTGAGAGCCATCAACTATCAATGCTGCATTCCATCAAACTTCCATCATTTTTCTAAATTTGTAAATAGAACTGGGAGACCGAGTGCTCCGACCCAAAACACCCTTTTTAGATGGCATCCCTGCGTGGTCGTGGGGGGGGGGTACCTTCCATAAGGCGCTCAAGAGCTCGACCTTCGGCCTTGCTTTAATGCCAAAGATTTTTTCGAATTTTTTTCATTATCCAAGATTGAAACTGCTTGTTCAACTTCGCCACGTATTTCTAGAGCACTTCGGTTCGAGTTCTGGTCGGGTCCGAAAACTTTTGCCCAATTTCATATTCCATGTATTCCCACGTTCTCGGCGTGGTAATAGTCCGAGCTCCAAAATTCCCAAAAGCTAGAGCTGTATTTATACTTTTGTAATGCATCCCTGCGTGGTCGTGTTGGCGGGAAAATTTTCGGGAGGGGTCACTAAATCGAAAGTTGACTGTATAAGTCAAATAGAGCTAAAACTTTTTGGATCCCTCTTAAAAAACACCTCGATTTTTGTATATATTTTTTCGATTGTTTTCCACTTATTGTTCAATCGATGAGTCGAAGCTGAAAGTGATCAAAACTCATTCGTAGCTAACTGATGGAAACAATTTGTCACTTCAGTTTATTTTACGCATTTTGCTCGTTAAAATTTTATATGCCTTATTGCCCTTTACGTCACCTCCGCGAAAAACTTTCTCGTCTCAACAAGCTCATCGTTTTATTTGGACAACTTTGCAAAAGGTCGAATCAACTTTGCTCATAATTTGCAAAAGGTCGAATCAACTTTGCTCATAATTTGCAAAAGGTCGAATCAACTTTGCTCATAATTTGCAAAAATTTTATTGGAAAATTAATGGACCAGTCCACTCGGGAAAAAGTTGCCATATCATTACTCTCAATCTGTCTTATTTCGTAATTCCACAAAACTTTTCTCTTCACTCCAACCGCATCAAAATCAATTCCAATCGACTCATCTCAGTGAGAGAAGTCGATCGAGTACCATATCATGGGGTACCCCCACGACCACGCAGGGATGCCTCCTAAAAAGGGATGTTTTGGATCAGGACGGGAATCCCCACTTTATGACTCGTTCTATTCCTCTCATCGAGCTAAGACAAACGGCATAAGTTGTTGTTAAAAATTCGATTCCCCGATCCCTATAGGTCCCTAAACCATAGGGTACCCCCACGATATATATATCGTTCCAATCATGAGAGCAATCAAGAAGGCCCTGAGAATCATAAGGGCAATCTTGATCAGGAAGGCTCTGGGAATCATGAGAGTAATCTTTATCAGCGAGGCCCTGCCTCTAGCTAGGGGACAGACACTCAACCCGGACATTTCAACCCGGACATTTCAACCCGGACATTTCAACCCGAACAACTCAACCCACGGAAAATTCAACCCATACAACTCAAACAAAAAATCTATAGGACTTTTCTTAGCCTTAGGCTTAGACCTTAGACTTAGGCCTTAGGCTTATGCCTAGTATTTAGGCCCAAACAATTCAACCCACTCTTTGGGTTGAGTTGTCCGTAGGTTGAGTTGTTCGGGTTGAGTGGTCCGTGGATTGAGTGGCCCTGGAGCCCTCTAGCTAGAGGAAGAGGTGCCTTCAGCATCTTGGCATAAAGAATAAGCTCTTATTCTTTATTTCTCGTCCTGCTGGCCGAAAAATAAAATTTTCCAGATTTTGGGAGGAATTTTCCACAGGTTCCCCCATAATTACGATGCTGTGTCTGTTATTTTAAACTTCCATGGAAAAATCCCGCAAGCAAAAATCAAATTCCATCAAACAAGCCCAATGTAGTTTCGAAATCTCTCTTCGTATAGTAATAGAAACGCTTCTTTCATGCATGTCACTCAAAAATGACGAATATCCTGGGCATAATTGATAATGTTTTTAACGGTTCATTCGAAACAAAGCGATGTGGATGCCGATGTGTGAAGCGTGTAAATGAAGAAAATTGGCTGTAGTAGTCGATATATTTTGAGGAATAGGCAATTGTTCGAAAATGGCCGTTTATCAACGACTCGTTCAAGCAAATATGGCATGTGAATTGGAAATGAGAGAAATGCGCAACATGCGTGGGGGAAAATGAAGAAATATCCGGGATCAAAGGGGAAGTTCAAATTACTAGTTTTTTGGCATTTGTTTAATCGAACAAAATTCATCATCTTTTCAAATTTTCAACAAAAAATTTTGTGTCAACATTTTTGGATTCAGAATTCCGATGAAAAAATAACTCTGAGAGAGGGAAGATCAATTCCAGGAGAAATCGTTTTTGAAAAAAGGGGTCATCCAGATATTAAAGGGGGGTCGAAAGTATGGTCGAGTAGAAAAATTGTTTAAGAATGACCTTTCTAACGATCCGGTAGCGGAGAGCGCCGAAGGCGCGTCGATCTAGAAACATACTTTAGGGTCGCCACAAGCACGGCACAAGCTATCGTACGAAAGTACGACGGCCCCATAAGCCATCGTACGATCGTAAAATTAACGTAAAAGTACGACGAAATCGCCACAAGCTATCGTACGATCGTACAACGCAGTACGACGAAATTCGTACGATAGCTTGTGGCCATTTCGTCCGTCGTACGAGTGTATTTTACACTCGTACGATGACTTCGTACGATAGCTTGAGCCGTTGCTTGTGGTAATGCGATAGCTTGTGGCGACCCTTACTTTTGTTTGAAAAAATAGCGCCATAGGCGCATTGGCCTAGGAACTAAAAATAATAATTTATTAAAAAATTATTAGAAATTAATATAAAATCATATTATTTATCATACAGGGGGAGGCAAAATTTCTGGCCCAGGAGAACAAAAGCCCTGACCCAAGGGGCAAAAGTCCTAACATTGCCAAAAAAACGTTTGAATCATAGGTCACCCCACCACTCATCCTCGGACCTTCCGCCTTTATAGTCATTCATCCATCATGAAGGTTCGTGTACCCTCCCCCCTTCCAATTCATTCATCATATAAATTTTTGAAAATTTTATCTTGTACCCCCTGAAAGG
>OZJO01002020.1:0-21684 GCA_900406225.1 Acrobeloides nanus | reverse complement strand
GCAATTGTATCTATTCCAACTCTTGGATTCACCTAAATTTTATTTCTACGTTCTAATTATTTTTACGGTTTTAAAAGCTTTTTAAAAAGTATGGTCATATGTATTTTTTATTTAGAACCGGGGGTCGAGTGCCTCCGGTGCTCTCGGGTTATTCGCGGATGACTCCGAGTGTAGGGATGTTACATGCCAAAATAGAAAAAGTGGAAAAAATCATGCCAAAACGTGGCATTTACGTGGCCAATCCTTTTTTAACTCAATCTTGAGATTCTTTAAGTCGTTCTTCTTCGCTTTGAGAACCAAGTTTTAAACAATATCTTCAAAAAAACTTAGACTGTGTGTGTTTTCACCTTCAAGATTCACATTTAGCTTATCAGAAACAGTATATGCGCCTATTGAAGATTTTGGGAGTGGTGAAGGTCTTATTAAAAATTTAACTGTATGATCAATTATAGACATAACAGATTTATAAATAACCATAACATTGGCAAATATCATTGACATTGCAACTATAATTACTGCAATTGGCTCGAGCCTAAGATTATTATATAAATCCCTAGAGAGTCTATTTTCCGGAGAAAAATTGAAAGTATTTCGATTTTCGCTCAATACACCTATTTCATTCACTGAATCGGGTTCAGAGTAGCGTTTCAAGAGTTTTAAATGCGCACATTCGATTCCCCGCATAAAATTACCCCTACTTTTCGTAGAATTAGTACGAACTTTTCGTACAGGTACTTTTTGACAAATATTTCTAGTATGAACTAGGGGTCGCAAATGCGTTAACGTATTGACTTAAATCAACTTGACTTTACTAAATTTTTTCTCTTTGATAAGTTCGACAGAAAGTCAGGCAACAAAGAAAAAATATATAAAATATTGATAAAAAATTTAAATAAATAATTTTGTTGTCTGGCTTTCTGTCAAACTTATCAAAGAGCAAAAACTTAGTAAAATGAAGTTGATTACGTCAACGTGCACGTTGACATCACGATTGTGGGTTCTGTTAATACATAAACGTAATTGACAGTCTGTCAATCTGTTGACATGATGTATTTGCGACCTCTAGTACGAACTTTTCATATGAAAAATAATTGTAAGTATTGTACGAAAAGTTCTGTACGAAACGTGATTTACGAAAGGTGATTATACGAAAAGTACCGTACGAAAAGTGTTTGTACAAAAAATGACCGTACGAAAAGTTCGTGCGAGCCACAATTACGAAAAATTATACTGCCTTATTTTAGAGGAAATACGGTATCTTTTCAAACTTTGCCAAACTTCTACCTATTCTTTCCGATAGGATATTTATATTTATCGGTCTTCTCTATAGCTTTAATAGTAAACCAAATAATTGCTCCACTTGTTAAATCCATAGCGCTGTCCACAACTGAACTAATAACAGACAAGGAATTTGATAAATAAGCTGCTAACATCTTTGACACCATTAAAATAATATTCACAATAATCGTTGCTTTAGCTAGGTAGTTATCAATTTTCTAAAAAATCGAAAATTACATGACTTGAAAATCATAAAAAAATGAAATGATAATTTTAATTTTTGGCAATTTTTTGATTGTGAGGCCGGCCACAAGTTGTCGTCGTACTTTGGTGTCGTACTGTGGTACGACAAAAAGTACAACAACTTGCGGTCTCGAGTCGTACTTTTTAATACATTTTAAATGAAAAAGTACGATAACTTGCGTCCTCATGCGTCGGTACGTCAACTTGTGTTAGGCCTAAGAGTCTATGTCCGTTTTTCAAGAAACAGTGCTTGAAAGATTATACTTGATTCCTAGTATATTTTGCATCCATTTCATGCAGTTGTTCATTTTGATTTTGTTTCAAGATTTTTTCGTCTTCATCATAAAACTCTTGTATACATTTTTGCCTTTTATAATACTTTAAAACATGTTTCTTACGCTTATTACATTTGATAAATTCCCAAGAAAATGGCGAAAGCATTTTCGAAAAATAGACCTAAATTTTAAAGAGATCATTTACATTAAAATTTCTTGTGTATAAAATTAGAACGAATAATTTAATTTTTTTTGAAAACTTAAAAAATTTCCACCGGTGACCAAATGTTTTTGCCGTAAAATCATTTCACTATAACAGAAATTTTCCGTGCTAAACTGCTAAAAATCAATTTTTTGTGTACAAAAACCCCCTCCATAAACCAAACGATATGGAGTGCGTTCCACAAACATGCTATAGAAACAAATTCTAAACCTCCTAAGTAGCCCAGCCTAAGAAGCCTATGCTTAAGAAGCCTAAGAATATTAATCATACATGGGCAAGGGGGAGGGGTACTGTACCCCCTAATTCGTCGTATCGGGGGAAAAATTAATGGACCAATTCGTATTTGGGAATCCGCCCAGACTGAATTCGTTGCGAAAATTCGTATACGAATTCATAAATCGAGAACGAATTCGTATTTCGACTTTTTCGCTGTCGACAGTAACCTTTGGGACCAATTCGTATTTTGGGGCCTAGTACCCCCTGCTTGCCCATGTATGATACTAATCCTAAGAAGCCTAAGCCTATGAAGCATAAGACTAAGAAGTCTAAGAATCCTAAGAATTCTAAGAAAGCCTAAGAATCTTAAGCCTAAGCCCATGAAGCATAAACTTTGTAAGAAGAAAGTTTCAGCCTAAGAATCCTAAGCCTAAGAAACCTAAGCCTAAATAGTTTCAATGCAAAAATAAATATATTTCATCCGCAAGTAGCACTCCGGATGTGTGGTGGTGCCGATGGTAAAATATTCATAAAGAACTTTTTATTCAACAACGGAATCAAATTTAACCGAAATGCAAAAACGTCGCAATATTTATTTGCTAATAGATATTTAATAACTTCCTGTTATATCAATAACAATGTTAGAAAAATATGATTATAGATATAAAATGTGCATTGTTAATATTTTTATAAGTTGTATTAATTTTTATATCTTTGTATTCATCATAAAATTATGTCCAACTTCATCAACAAATGTCAAACTGGCTTTTTATTCGACTATCTAATACAAATTGGGTCCCTATTTTTCCCATAAATTTTTTCAATATAACGAATTGGGGCTGGAATAGTCCCTTCTTTGCTCATATATATGTGCAGACTACCTGAAGACTAAAAAATTGCTCTACAAATCGAAAAATTACGGTTTTTGCATTTTTTATAATAGTAAAAAAACTTAAAGGGATAAGAATCAGGAACTAATCTCTGAAAATTTTTTTGCCAAAACAGCCTATATAGGGGTAAAATCATACGAAAAATTGATTGCGCGCATTCCCGAAGCGTGAAAATGCTTCCTTGACCCTAGTTCAGGGAAATAGATGTGTGTATTGAAGCGAAAATCGAAAATTTTGAAATTTCTCTCTCAAAATTATATTTCTGGGGATAATTTTATGCGAGAAATCTATTCCACGTATTTCCAAATCTTGAAAATGCTTCCTTGACACTGATTCAGGAAAATAAGAGTGTATATTGAAGCGAATATCCAATATGTACTAATTTCCCTGAATCAGGGTCAGGGAAGTGTTTTCACGCTTCGGGAATGCGTGCAATCGATTCCTCGCATGGAATTACCCCCATAAATATGATTTTGAGGGCGAATTTTTCAAATATTTATGACCCCGGGTCATATATAAAAAATAAAACAATTGATAAAGTTTTTTATTGGAATTAATTCCATCAAAATATTGCTCTTTTTTTACTCAAAAATTTATTGGGCGATCCTTTAAATAAAGAACATTATGGGACCATGGGATCAAACCAGCTCAATGTTGCTTAACTTGCCAGATCGGACGGTATGGCAATCATCGACCAATAAAATATATGGCAATCATACAAAAAAATTTTATACGTAAAAATTGTCGTATAAACCATTCTCTAAGCTTCAAAATAGCCAATATTCAAATTTTTATATTGACAAATTAAACTTTATATACAAGAAACTTAACAAAACTTGAATAATCAAATTTATAAAGTGAGACATGTCCTCAACTTCGTATGATTTTTGCTAAATTATACCCCACGGAAAATAGGTTTTGGATTCTTGAAACGATATTAAATCACCACCAGTTCCAACACGTTTCTCACCATAGGCATATTGACTATAGTCTATAGACTCTCGTTTTGCATCGTATGGGTATTGCTCCGCGTCTTCGAGATACTAAAATCCTTTTACTTTAAGGTTCATCCACATTAGAACAGGGATAACCGAAACCGTATGTTTGAATAACCGATAAAAAACCAAAACCGTAACCGATAGTTAAAACAACCGTATAACCGATAAACAACCGATCAATTCATCGACTTTTTTTAAAAGCTTTTATTTCACCAAAAATGTCAAAATTTTCCATTTTTTCAACAAAAATCGTAATTTTCAGAGCATTTTCAGCAACGGTCGTTTTCGAAAAATTTTTGTCGAAAACCGAAAATAACCATAACCGAAAGAAAAATAACCGACCAAATTGGTAATCGATGGGTTAAAAAACCGATTAAAAAAATCGAAACCGTGATCGATAGCCACCAAAAAACCGAAACCGGACGATTTTTATCGATTATCCCTGCTCTAATCCACATACTCAGCGTCTTAAGAGACACTATCTCAAGGGATCAAACATTGCTTTAAACGGTTGGAATTGAATTTATTTAGCGAGATTAATGCATGGGAAAATTTTTAAAAGTTCGAGTCAAAATTCGGATTATAAAAAATTCAAAACCTTATTCGAAACTCAAAAACCCGATTTTGCGTTGATTTTTCTAACTTGTCTAAAACACCCTATATAATTTTTTTGGCCAAAATTTCTATTTATCCGATGTATTTCAACATGAAAAACACTTCTAATGTGGTTTCGAACAAATCTGAAAAACTTCGATTTTTGGGCCATTTTTACAAGGGGGCACAGTTGGAAGATTCGAAAAAAGCGTTCATAATTCACGCGTCTTGACGCTGAGTATGTAGATGAACCTTTAAATCGAAATAAGCTAAGCTAGCAATACTTGAGCTCTTTGTTCTCTAAATATAGGTCTCAAACGACGTAATGGATTTACAGGTTGATGAAAATTGTAGGTGGAAAAAAATGCANTTTGCACCGTATGGGTATTGCTCAACATCTTCGATATACTGAGCTCTTTGTTCTCTAAATATAGGTCTCAAACGACGTAATGGATTTACAGGTTGATGAAAATTGTAGGTGGAAAAAAATGCACTCGAAAGTTGGATACTAAATAGCACTAATAAGGAAATGAATAAAAGAGGTTTCATAGTAATGCGATCAAAAATCTAAAAATCACTAAACGAAAGTTGATGGCGCAGTCGGTAGAGCGGCGCTCAAGCTATCTTGAACGGGGAGGATTCATTCCTTTGAGTTCGAAATTTTGTTTTTATCGAATCAAAAAAGTTGTTAAAGACACCCATTAAAATTACATGTAAAATTATGCTTATCATTATTCTTCGATTTTTTCTGGGAATCTATACAATTGAGGAAATTTCTTCAATATAATCCATCTGTATGAGATCCACATAGGCCAAAATCGAAAAATATTGATAGGCAAAAATTTTTCATGTACAGGGTGGCCTCAAAAAAATGAGAATTTTTGCCTATTTTTTCAAAAAATTTTCATTTTCACCAAAATAATCCCATAGGAGGTTTTTCTATGCGAAGAATCGATTGCACTCATTGCCGAACCTTGAAAACGCTTCCCTGATTCAGGGAAGAGATGTGTTAATGAAGCGAAAATAGTCTATTTCAGGATCAGGTAAGCGTTTTCAAGGTTCAGCAATGCGCGCAATCGATTTACTCGCATAAAAACCGACCCCTGATCGGATGTCCGATCATGAATGAATGAAGATGATCGATTTAAAATCGGACGTTCGATCTTGGGAATTTATGTTCGGACGTCCGATTCTGAATCGGACAAAATCCTGAATCGGCTACAACATATATACCGATTTTTTTTCGTTTTTATCGAAATCTGGAGATCGAAATTGAGGGGTCGAATTTCGAAATCGTGAATTCGCGACACCACTAGAAGGCATCCCCTTTACCCTACACCAGTGGGAAATAGTTAAGGTCATGGTCACCCGAAATTTGTTAGGTTAATAAAAAATTTGATAATAAAACCGATGTCTACTTATTTTGTCTGATGGTGCTGTCTGACTGCGTATAAATTTTTTTTAACGCCTGACTTATAGCAATTAAACCGAATTCTAACAGATTCCACTTAAAGTTGGTTGTTTTATATACGAAGCTGCGATAATAAACTAGCTTCATAGTCCTCATATCATGTGCTTTCAGATGGTTTCACTTTAGTCGGGTTGATCTTTTTAATTCTTTTCCCAATTTAGATATGCGTTTTACGCATTTTTCTTCTACATTCGTAGGATCATAGGTTCTTATTAATTTTTCACATAAGCAAAGAGATCTTTCTATTATTTAGTCTGTACATATCATACGCTTGAAAAAATATATAAAAAGAAGAAAAGTTCTTGGAATGTAATATTAGTTCCTCTTATAGGCGGATTTCTTAAAAGTTTCCAAAAGTTAGTAAGGAGCGATCCCATCCGATCGGGCAAGTTAAGCAACTTGGGCCCACCGGTTCGATCCCGCTCGGAGCCAATTCTTTTTGCGTTGTCCAAAAACGGATAAAAATTTTGCCTAGGGGAATCGATTGCGCGCATTCCCGAAGCGTAAAAAACGCTTCTTGAAATTTTCACCGGAAAACCAGCTGTCTAGGGGTTTTCTTAAACGAGGAATCGATTGCGCGCATTTTCAAAGCATTAAAAAATTTATTCGGCCCTGATTCAGGAAAGGGGGTGTATTGAAGCGAAAATGAACTAAAATTAGAAATTTTCACGGAAAACTGGCTGTCTAGGGGTTTTCTTATGCCCAGAATCGATTGATCGCATTCTCAAGGCATTGAAAAATTTACTCGACCCTGATTCAGGGAAAGGTGAGTGTATTGAAGCAAAAATGAATTCCCTGAATCAGGATCGGATAAATTTTTCCATGCCTTGAAAATGCGCGATCCCTCGCTTAAGAAAACCTCTAGACAGCCAGTTTTCCGGCGAAAATTTCTAATTTTAGTCATTTTCGCTTCAATACACCCTCCCCTTCCCAGAATCAGGGTCAGAGAAGCGTTTTTACGCTTTGGAAATACACACAATCGATTTCCCGCATAAAATTATCCCTAGGCAAAATTTTTCCATTTTTGGATAAAGCAAAAAGAATTGATTCCGAGCGGGATCGAACCGGCGGGCCTAAGTTGCTTAACTTGCCAGATCGGACGGGATCGCTCCTTACTAACTTTTAAGAAAACCGCCCGGATTATGGGTTGAAATGGGCTTTATAGTTTTCGCCGAGTTATGAGGTATCGTATAAGCACAGCCTTTAATGCCCACACAAATCAAAGTTTTACATCGGGCCGCACGCCATTCTCGGTGAAAATATTTTTTATGTTGCTGGCTTAATAATACAACTATCTGTGTCTGTTTTTCCCCTGCCCCCATTTTTTCCCACTTTGTTACTCTTTTTCTATTCAAACTTGATTGAATATTGACACGAAAACCCTAATTTATTGTAACATAAAATAAGTGAAAGATCGACTGATCGTCAATGCAATTTGGTCGCGGATTTGTTATGAAATTGTGAATTTTGAAATAAATAAATTAAATGCGATTTATTAGCTTTAATAAAAAAGAACTTTAAATTTGGAGTTTTTGATGGTGGTTGTAAATAATTAATCAAAAATTAATGTATCTTCGGCATATCATTCTTGGATTTTTCAGCTAGACGCATAGCAGCAAGTTTGTGACGCATGCCAAAAAGTTTATGAGCTTCAAAATTTTTTGAGCATGTTGGGAGTTGACTGGAGCAGAATGCAGCATCTTCCAACGCTCCAGCTTTTGCCAAGTTACATCCGATATATCCACCAATTGCGTTACAATATTTTTTATAGACATTGCCAAAGCATGTTACATATGTCGCCAACGCACTAAAATTTGGAGTTGTTGATTGTTAATCAATAACTTCGGGGCCTTAGCCAGAACACAAATTTGAAAGGGCACCACACCAAAAAAATTTTCGTCTAATAAATTGAATTTTTTAAAGAAAAAATTGAAAAAATGTTTTTAAAAAATGGTTTTTTTGAAAAAACATTTGAAAAAATTAAAAAACCATAGGATCTCTTATTTTTTGGCCGGTCTTCGGTTTAAAAAATTAGAAAAAACTTCATTAGAAATTTTTTTAATCATTTTTTCAGGTTGGAGCATATTGTTCCAGTAATCTCCCCCCTCCCTGGCTACGGACCTGAATAACAAGGCAAGGACGTAACAGTCTTACCCGCAGCTAAAACCATTTTGTTGAATGGATGCGTTGTATGCATTGAAGCATGCGAGGCGATCAGCGTTATGATACAAGTGGACATTTTCAAGGCAATAGTAGTTAGCAACAACATCTAAAATTTGTACAATAATGCTATATAAAGAATGAGGGGGTAAAATTGTTTGATTCTACCAAAATTTTGGCACATTAAAAATCTATATTTCCCTGAATCAGGGTCAAGGAAGCATTTTCACGCTTCGGGGATGCGCTTAATCGACTCCCGGCATAAAATTACCCCTAAATGGATTATTTAGAAAAAATTTTTGAAAAACAATTCACGCTATTTTGGGCCCTCTCCTTTAACACGGGAATACTCCTTCAAATTTCCGGTATATTCTGTTATTTTAAGCTATTCTGAGTAACATTCACAAAAATTTTGTGAAAAAAAGGATTGAAAGAAAAAATTCATGTTAAATTATAAGCAAAATTAAAAATCCGATGCTTATCGTGAACTTGGCTCAGTGGTAGTGCTCCAAGATTCAAGTCTAAGGGTCCCTGGTTCGATTCCCACCTGAGTCGGTTTGATTTTGCATGCGAAAAAAAGCTGGTATATTCTATGGTTAGACAACTTTTTTCAAAAAAATTTTTTTTGAATGTTGCTCAAAATAGCTTAAAATAACAGAATATATCGGAAATTTGAAGGAGTATTCCCGTGTTACCGGTTTTTGACTAACCAGCATATCCAGGTCCACACTCCCAATTATTAGTGCCGTAAATAGAAAGATATTCATACGCATCCTGTTTACCAACACCCAAGGCTTGCGCAAAGGCTGGTTCAGTTGCACATGATGGGTCATACATGCCAATGCACGATTGACGAGTAGTGGACCATCTAAAAATCCAACACTACTTTTTATATATAGCACATAACCTTACGTGCATAATGTTTTGAAAGAGCTAACACCTTGTAAGGCCATTTTGTTTACAGCTTGCACGTAGGTCATAAAAGGAGGGGTTGTCGTGAAATTGAAATTTTTGAAATATGCAGCATAGCAGGTGGTAAGTTGCTAAAAAAATTATGATAAAAAATTAGTTTTTATTTACAGTTATGCCAGCTGCTGGACATGGTGCTTGTGTTTGAGCAGCACAGTAACCTAAAAATTTTTATTTAATATTTGATGGTAGCATATTTTAACATTTTCATAGAATAGAAAGCATGGGGGAAGGAAAGGATGTAGATGGTGAAAAAATTGGGTACCGGTGCCCCATGTGTCTGAAATAATCAATAAAAACTGATGTTTTTCCAATTTAAATTTTTAGAAAACTTTTTTTTCAATTTTTGATCCTGAGGTCCCCCATCGCTTTTTTTGGCAAAAATGACTAAAAATTTGATTTTAGGCAAAAACAACAATTTTTGATGAAAAATTGAAATTGTTGCACAAAAAAACGAATTTCTGGCAAAAATTGACCCTCCCCACACAATTTTTGGAAAATTAGCCCTCCCCTCTCTGTCCCCCTCATTCATGGCGACCAACTACATCTCTAGGAGTAGGGGGTATAGGCCTAGAGTCACCTTTCAGCCCCCCCCATCATCCACCAAGACTCACCTAAATTTGAAAACGTAATTGGGGGGGGGGGATAAGGTACTACTACTACATTATACGAACGATTTGGAATGAGTGATTTAAACTGTAAACGCCAAAACTAAAGTTTTAGAGGACGATGAGAGAAGAAAAAATTTTTTTGTGTTTCCCTAAAAAATTCCAAAAAGTTTATTTTACGTGCGTGTAACACTTTTCGGAGTTGCCGCTCGGAATCACCACTCAGAGTCGACGCTCGGAGCCGCTGCTCGGAGAATCCGTTGCACCGGAGGCGTTCGGCTCCCGGTTCTAGCTTATAAAAGGCAGAAGTTATAATAACTTACCAATATATAGAGCCAAACAAATAGCAAACAAATTCTTCATAATGATTTCGAAATGTAAACGTTTGTTTTACCCCAAAAAGTAATACAATGAATTCTAGAAAATTTCTCCCATTTTTATATAAGTGCAATTGATTAAGAGGATTATTATCTTATCACAAAGCATGCATGAAACCCCGAAAACAACGACTAGCCGCACCTAGAATTTGGGTTTCATTTAAGTCGGCTTTAGGTCAAACATGTATAATTTACGTGTTGCTTTTTAGATTTTAAGCTAAAAAGCATCAAAGATTTGGGCATGAATCAGCAATAAGTTAAAATTCTAGTTAAATATAAGCTGATAAATAAGGAGTGGCTACTTATAACTTGATTCCAATTTAAGACAAGAGCAACAGATTATCGCAAAATCACAAAACTGACAGAAAAGTTACACTAAAATTTGTGATCAACGACTATCTGGTACTACTAAGTACCAGATCTGGTACTACTAGGCATTAGCTGCCGCAAATGACGGGGCTATTTTTCCGAAAAAATTTTTTTCATAAAATTTATTATATGGGTTTTTCGATATGGGGGATCCAAAAAACGCACTCCCGATGTTTGAAAATTTTGTCTAGAATTTTTTATCGACTAGCACCTTGGCTCAAAAGGAGTTTTTATGTCAAATTGATGCCAATTTGGCCTGAAATTTTGTAATCCGGGGGTTTTCGGTTATGGCGAATCGATTGCCGATGGTTTTGTGCGCCAATAATTCTATTTTTGGTTGCATTTTTCTAAAATTTTTTTTAGAAAAATGAATTTTTGTGTGCAATACAAGTTTGCCTATAACTTCCGTTTTGAGCTCAATTGAATCTCCGATTTGTAAAGTTTTCTTTGCAAATTTGAGTATCCTTTAGTACCTTTCTTTTTTCATTCAATGATACGAATGTGCAAAAAGGTCAGTTGGACATTTGTATCTTTATTGTACTGGGCATAATAAATAAAACGGCTATTGTGGAAATGTCAACACCATTTTTCGTTAATTTTGATATCATATTTCAAGGAAGATGGCTACATAATTTTAGCAAGATAAAGTTCGAAAATGGAAAAATAACGTTGGTGTCGTAAACTCTTTTCCGTAGCGAGATTCCTAAAAACTGGGCGCGCATAGCAATATGACTAGGACGTTGGCCATTTCATGTGCTTGAAGAGGGTTCAATCACACCAAAGACGAAATTTTTTGGTACTACTAAGCATTAGCTGCCGCAAATGACAGGCTATTTTTCCGATAAAATTTTTTCATAAAATTTTCTTAAAAAACCCTATATGGGGTTTTCGATGCGGGGAATCCAAAAGACGTACTCCCGATATCTGAAAAGTTTTTCTTGACCCTATATCGACTAGTACCTTGGCTCACAAAGGGGTCTTTTTATGTCAAATTGATGCCGCACCGAGAGAACTATGCTTCCATTGATATGAAAATTTTCATACAAATGAGAATAAAAATTTTCTTTCGGTTGTTTCACCTTCGATTTCGGTTTTTGGTCGATCGGTTTCGACTTTTTTCGGTTTTTCAAAAGTGTTGGTTTCGACTTTTTTTGGTTTCGGTTTCCTAACTCTAGATTTTTGGTTCTTGGGGGTTTTTCTATGCGTGAAAAATGAATTTAATGTTTTTTTTGTTGAAAAATTTTTCGGGTTCCAAAACGTACAGGGGTTCAATTCCCAGTTCTGCCCGTTTTTCGCGCATGATCTCTATGTTCTTTTGAACATGGCCCTCGATGCTTTTTGTACTCTTGTATAAAAATTTATTTTTTTAAAGATCGGCTTTAAAGAAGGAAGTTTGCTTTCATACTTATTTTCATCAATTTTTCAAATTCGGTAATCGGCACTTAATCTGCGTCGTGTCCGAAGCTTCATTCCCAACAATTAAAAATCACGCTCGTTTGTTCAAGCGTTTGACTTCGTGATTATGCTTTTGTTTATCTATGGTGTCATGAAAGTGAATCGCATGAGAATTATATGCAAAATTACCAAATAAAATTTCCAGATTGTTTATTATAGTGACTGATGTTATTTGTGTGTCTTTTTGATCAATTTTAGTGACACCATAGCGCAGTGTATAAATAAGCCGGCCAGCCGTCCGATCTGGCCAGTTAAGCAACGTTGGGACCGCCAGGTTCTATCCCGCCAAGATAAAACTTTTGATTTTTCAAGAAAATAATGTTAGGCAAATACTTTATGAAGTCGAATTTTACTTATTATTATTTGTTGTAATTCAAAAATTCGGCCCTAGTGTGATTCAATTTTTGAGAAAAAATTCAAGTCCTCCATCCGTTTTTTTAGGCTCTGAATAGCAGCACATTTCACTATACATTGCCCGGCTATAAAAGATTCCCCCCCCCCCCATTTTCCTGCGCCGTGCTCAATGTTGATTAACTTGTCAGATCAGCGATCAACTTCTCTATCCACTGCGCTATGGATTTGTAAAAGTTTAGACTCTGATACAGAAACGGACTATTATTAAGTTTTTTTTCAAATGTATATTTTTGGATGAACCCAATATTATTTGGCACTCAAGTTAATTAAACCAAGACTATTTTTGTACTCGATCTATGTACTAGCTCAAGAGTTTGTTTGGGCTTTCGGCGCGAATAGTGTGAAGCACTTTTCTCACCCGAAAAAGTTTTTTTACCCACCTCTTTCGGGCAGCGTGAAAAGTGACCAGATCGAAAATCGACCGAGTCGTAAGTTAAGTCTACGCGCGAAATGGCCTATTGAAGAACAAAACCAAATTCATAGTGCAAACAGCTCAGAGAAAACTCCACCGGCGCCATAAAAAGTTTCTTTTTCTTTCCTTTTCGACTTAAAATGAAGAGCGGTTTGAAATTTTTCCGTATCTCTCGGTGACTCTAATTGAACTCTGCCTTATGTGGTTTTCATTGGTGAGTCAAATTTCAGTTAGCCTCGATTGGAACTAAATGTCCACGCCTTTTCTATTGTGGTCAAAATGGCTCTTGGTCTTCTTCGCTCGATTCGAAGCTGATGGTTTCAGTTTTAATCGAGTTGCTCAAACAAGGGCTTTTAACACTCGGGAAGAGGGAGAAGACCAAGAAGAAGAAGATGAACGCTACTTTTAAGTGAGTACTTAAGTTTGTCGTGATTGTGTTCTTTTACTTGGAGAAATGGATACGTTTATTTAGTTTGAATATAAACCAACTTGAGTTTAAGTATAGTGCATTTCCGCAAATAGAAAAAAACCACAACCCATGGTGTAGCTAGGGTTGTGAAAAGATTTTGACGGAAAAAACCGGTTTTTTCCAAAACCGGTTTTTGCCAGATTTTGACAGAATTTGACAGATTTTGACTGTCAAAATCTGTCAAATTCTGTCAAAATCTGGCAAAAACCGGAAAAAACCGGTTTTTTCTGTCAAATTCACAACCCTAGGTGTAGCAGCAAGTGGCGCAAGAATTCACCGTGAACGGGCAAGGTTCGACCCCCGGATTTTGCTTTATAGATTCAAAAAATTGTTAAAGTAAACTCCCCATGAGTTCTCCGATAAGAAAGTTCGATATCTCAAAAAACGCAAAACTCTTATCAAATGCCGTCTTTTGCAACTTTCTAATCCCATCACCCCATTTTATGGGGCAATTTGTAAAAGTACGACTGCGCCGAACGGGGCACCGAACACGCCAAAGGGTCCCAATTAGGCTTAGGCCTAAGCCTAGGCCAAGTCTAAGCCTAAGTCTAGCCCTAAGCCTAATTTGGACCCTTTGGCGTGTTCGGCGCCCCATTTGGTGCCCCGTTCGGCGTGTTCGGCGCAGTCTTACTTTACAAATTGCCTTTTATGGACATATTTTTTGAATTTTCAAAGTGATCTGAGTATTGAAACGAAAATTTGAATTAAAAGATTTTTGAAAAAATAACACCACCAACCGATAGATCGTGTCGAAAACCGATAGTACCCCACATTTTGTGAAAATCGGAGATACCCTTTTCGAGAAAATTCAATTCAAAGTTTGCTAAAAATGGCCGAAATTTGCATAAATTAAGGGTAAAAATGCAAATTTTGACCATTTTTTTAGCAAAATTTGAGTTGAATTTTCTCGATAGGGTATCTCTGATTTTCATGAAAATTGGGGTACTACCGTTTTTCAACACGTTTTATCGATTGGCGGTGTTATTTTTCAACAATTTCTTAAAGGGATATAAATTATGGACTATTTTATGAAAAAAAATTTCTAAAATGATCATTTTTAGGGATAATTTTATGTAAAAAATCGATTGCGCGCACTCCCAAATTGTGAAAACGCTTCCTTGACCCTGATTCAGAGAAGGAATCGGTGTATTGAAGCGAAAATCAAACATTTTCGGATTTTTGTGAGAAAACCATCGATTTTTAGGTTTTTCTAGTCGATTGCGTGCATTCTCGAACCGTGAAAACACTTCCTTAACCCTGATTCAGGGAAAGAATAAGTATTTATGTAAATAAATTGATTTTCGCTTCAATACACCGACTCCTTCCCTGAATCAGGGTCAAGAAAGCGTTTTCAAGGTTCGGAGATGTGCTCAATCGATTCCCCGCCTAGAAAAGCCTAAGAATCGACGATTTTCTCATAAAAATCCGAAAATGTTTGATTTTCGCTTCAATATACCGATTCCTTCCCTGAATCAGGGTCAAGGAAGCGTTTTCATAATTTGGGAGTGCGTGCAATCGATTTTTCGCATAAAATTACCCCTAAATGGGTAATTTCTGGAAGAAAATAAAAAATTTTTTGCCGAGTTTAGCCAACGTTAAGTGGCGGCAACCAGGAGAACTTGCTCCAAAGCTTCTGGAATGAAGATAATTGTTTTTTTCACTTTTAATCTTGAAAAGAACATCTTCTTCTTCTCACTTATGTTGTCAAAAGATAATCTAACAAAAGATGAAATTGAAATTAATGAGTTTATCTTTCCGCCAGAATTTTCATAACCTAGGAAAAGAAAGAAACGAAATCCTTTCATTTGTTGCAAATTCCTTTTTTGAATGTAGATTTTTTTATCTCGCATTTTGGGAATTCTCGAATTAAACCACACCGAGAACGTGGAAATCTATGGAATTTTTGAAATTGGGCAAAAGTTTTTGGACCCTACCGGGACTCGAACCCGGACTAGGCTCCTGGCTACTGTCCAAGTGCACTACTATTGTGCTACCGAGACCTACAACTGATGCCCGTTAATTGATAAATACTTGGCGGTGTATTTTCTACTACTCACCCTGTGATTAACACCTGTGTTCCATCGATTGACGATACAAGACGGACGTAGGTCCGGGTTCGAGTCCCTGTTGGATCCGAAAATTTTTGTCCAATTTCAAAAATTCCATATATTGTTTATGTTGATTAGATTTTGGTAAATATTTAAAATTGTTCTATTGACAAGCTTATATATGCTATATATATATTTTGACAAACATGTGTAGAATTGTTTTATTTGGAGGTTATTTTTGAGAATGAACGAGGAAGGATTTTTATACTATTTTGATATGGAAAAAAACAAGCCCCATTTTTAGAAATTTGTGTGAAAATTATTCAAACAAAAATAAATTTTGATTTTCAAACATGAAAAATTTTTCAATTTGATGTAAAAAGATCAAAATGTTGCGATTTCATACTTTTCTAAGAGAGGAAGGATAGGATGTGTGGCACCTGAATTTTCCAAATTCCGCCATATTCGTGTCCAGGACCTTTGACTTAGTGGGAGGAATGGCCACCTTTTCTCCAATGGAATTCCTATAGCCCGGTATGGAACAAACAATGAATTTTTCATGAATATAAAAACAAATTAAAACGTATCTGATCAATTGAGCTCTGTAGTTGAGTGGCAAGAGTCTCGTTTTTGTAGCTAAAGGCCAAGGGTTCGATTCCCATCGCTACTTAATCTTTTTGCAGTAAATTTTTTTGCTGATTTTGATGTACCTTATTATGAAATATTTTTGCATATAAAAATTAAAATTTTAATGTAAAAACCTTTATTTTATTTATCGTTAAATATTAAACGAGAAATGTATGTTTGTCTATTTATACCACCGAATTTTGTAACCTTAAGTCCAATCCCGTTACGAATTAGATTTTCGGAAAGAACTCGGTGAGAGAAGAAAAATGAGACCAAAATCATGGGGGTACCCCTTCTGGAAAAATTAAAAATTCAATTTTTTATTTTGCCTTTTCAGGTTAGGTATTTGCTCAGAAAATCCCTTTGGCTTCATGACGCAGTTGGTAAAGCGTTAATTTTGCAGTCAAAGGCGCAGGTTCGATCCCTGTCTACTCCTAAAAATTTTTTCTTTTTTAATAAATGTTCTTTTTTTGGAAAAATAAACGATTTATTTGAAAACAAAAACAAAAAATTGGTTAGAAATTGAAAAAAAATCAAAAATTGAAAAAATTTGAAAACAATTCGAATAAAATTGAACCGAAAAACGCAAAACATTTTGGAACGATCCTATAACTTTCGCCACGTTCGTGTCAATATATATATTTATTGCAAATCAGGCAACAATTAGTCTGAAATTAAATATGTTTATTGACACGAAAGTTAGTGTGGCGAGATTCGTGGCGAAAGTTATAATGCCCTTTTTTGATTACTTTGGTCAGATTTTATGTGGGGTTTCTTTTTACGACTTTTTTGAATCTATAAAAAAATTTCTTCCCTTAGGAGCGAACCCTAGTCCATTTGAGTATAAAATGAGACGCTTGCCACTTCACCATGAGTAATGAATTATTCCACTTATTAAAAATGCCTTATTTTTTACTGTTGAATTTAATGACGAAAAGTAACTTTTTACACTCAACTTCTTTGATTACTTTGTCACCATTGTAAAATGATCATCCTTTGATTTCATTGTTTTCACTTATGGCCATTCATTGTTGGGGCTTTTCGAGACTCTTAGCTTCGTATTTGGACTGCTTCACTTCTTTACTCGATCCGATTACCGGTTTTTATACGATTTGCGTGACTGATTTCTCAAACAAATTTTCTCTAGTCCATCTTTAAGATTAAAATTTAGATATTATGATTATAAATTGGATAGTACTGGATAGTTTATTCTTGGCCATAACGGCCTTGGCCGAGCTAATACCTCGTGACCAACTTTTTAATGATCCTAAATATTCTGGAGTGTCATTAAGCCCGGATGGGCATGTATTAGCGTATTTGGCGCCAAATGAAAATAGTATTAGTAATATTTACACGAAATGTGTTACATGTAAACATACCAAAGTTGTGACTTTTGATAACAAAAGGCATATTTCAGGTGAGTCAATTTTTTGAAGAGATAGAAATTTAATTGAATGTGAGGAGGGTGTCACAGTTTTTCTAGAAAAGGGGCTGCCCCGTTCTTAGAAAAAATGGAAAATTTTTCTCCTGGGGGACCAAGTTGTTCTTCCAATTTTGATATTTTTGAGCTATTACACCTTAAGTGTCTCACCAAAAATTCAAAAAATTGCATTTTTTGAATTTTTGTAAAAATCGAATTTTTGTTGCAAATACTGATTTTTGTTGAAAATCGAATTTTTGATAATTATTTCAATTTTTCATAAAAAATTGGATTTCATGAATTTGGACTCGAAATTTTTCTAAAAATGACACCTATAGGGCAATTTTATGCGGGAGAATCGATTGCGCTTATTCCCGATGCTGAAAATGCTACTCTGACCCTGATTCAGGTGAAAATGACCATTCTCGATTCAAAAAAAGTTTTCTCTTTTTTATAGCTCTATGAGATGAATAAAACGACACCAAAATTATCCAACTTGAACATCCCCTGGTGCCCCCCTCTAGCTACGTTCTTGGTGGGCAGGGGTACGAAATCGAACCTCTCGCATTTGGAGGCAGATCCATCCTCGATTTCACGCATAAAAACATTCAATCTGGAGTAAGGGCGCTAGGTCCAAATTTGGGGTAGGGTCCATGGACTCTGCGGATCCCCCCCCCCTTCCCCGTAGTTCCGCAACTGTCGTAGGGATACTTCAGCGATCAATAATATTAGGTTGTTTCAAAAGTTCCCGGTCAAAACAAAATTCGTTATATTTCAACAACTTGGTATGAAAATTTTCCCTCTCTCAAATAGGCCTCGGTGGTGCAGTGACAAAGCAGCGGCTTCGTGGCCACAAGGTCGCGGGTTCGAATCCCGCTTGGAGGCAATTTGGTTTCAAATTAGCCTATTTAGAACCATTGGCTCAAAGCGGAATTCGAACCCGCAGCCTTATGGCCACGAAGTCGCTGCTTTGTCACTGCACCATCGAGGCAAGTTTGAGGGAGGGAAAATTTTCATACCAAGTTGTTGAAATAAAACGAATTTTGTTCTTGGCCAGGAACTTTTGAAACAACCTAATAACATTAGAATCGTGTTTCTCATGTAAAATTACTCCTAGAAAGCGCATTTTCGAACTTAAATTTTTAACATAAGTTTTGAGATCATGTTGACTGGGTCTCCCCAACCGAAGTAGCTCCAAAATTCCTTCAGATTCTAGTTCCTCATATCGGAAAAATCCTGAATTCAATTTTTTTGCAAAATTTTTAGTAAAAAATTATTGACGAATCGTCAATTAGGTGAGACAATATTGACTGAGACAATATTTGGGGTGAGGCAGTATTGAAATTCGATTCGATGCATATAAGATCGATGGTTCGATCGCGTCAGAGTCAACTTTGTTGGAATTAATCGAATAAAATTTCCCTTCGCGGGATCGAACCTCAACTGTTTGAGGGCAAAGTAAAACGTTTGCCACTTAACTAAGGGTTATGACTTTTTTAAATCTTGACAGAGACATATATTTTTTACAAATTTTCAGGATATCAATGGACGGGTGTGCCGAATATTATCCTATACTACCAAGATAATGATGGTGATGAAAATTATAAACTATACAAGTTGAATATTACAAATGTAAAAATTAGAGTTTTTAGGTCCAAATTTTTGATTTTTTTATAGCCTTCACCTCTTAATGAGCCTCATGTTATTAGTGATAAGCCTGGAGTGAAGGCTGTTGTTATTGCCAACAACCTTCGAGACAGATTTGTGCTTGTTGGATTGAATGATGAAAATCCAGCGTAAGCTTTTTCACATATAGTCCGTTTCTGCCATAAAATACAAAAAGTCCGCTTGCGATGTCCAAGTGGATAAGGAGCAGCCCGTCCGATCTGGTAAGCAACGTTGGGCCCGCAGATTCAATCCTACTAAGGTAAAAATTTTGATTTTCAAATTTTTTTACAAAAATGGAGCAAAAATTTTTATTTGTAAAAGAATTTTTTTAAATCAAAATCTTTGCCCTAGAGGGATCGAACCTGCGAGCCCAACGTTGCTTAACTTACCAGATCGGACGGGCCGCTCCTTATCCATTTGACCTTCGCAAACGGACTTTTTTTGTATTTTATGGACGAAAACGGGTCATAGCATATTTGGGATAATTAGATTTTTTTGAATAGGTCAAATAAAATTTTTGCCCTGGCGGGATCGAACTCTCGGGCCTCTTGAATTTAAAGTGTAACGTTTGCCACTACACCACGGGTGATCCTAGGAAATGTCCTATATTTTTCCTTATATTCCTAAAATTTTAGTTTCCACAACATTTATGAATTCGATTTATACACCAATGAGATGCGAAAAATTTTTGACAATAAACGCTTTCCAGCCAAAATTATTGTCGACAACGACTTGGAAATTCGGTTGGTAGTCGAAGAAGGTGATGATGGCTCTCTTATTTACTACAGGTGTTATTACTAAACAAAAAGTTTATAATCCAACAATTTAGTCCCTCGGAAAAAGCCAATTCGAAAAAGTTGACCTCGGACAAAGAAATGTGGGTTGAATACTTAAAGGTTTCGGCAGATGATAGGCCGTTGACAATGTAAGTTTTTATAAAGGTGATCAAAAACAGGAATTTTGTGCTATTTTTAAAAAAATTCAAGTTTTTAATTTTTTCGAAAATGGCCCTCGTGGGGGGGGGGTGTGATCAATCGATTGCGAACATTTAAACCATGCAAACACTTCCCTGTCCCTGAATTAGCCTATTTTCGTTTCAATACACATTCTTTCCTGAATCAGGGTCAAGCAAGGGTTCCCAAGATTGGCAATGCGATCGATTTCTTGCATAGAAAACCCCACAGGTGTGATCCTTTTCAACCGCTTAGCTCTCTTGTACGCTTTTTCGATTTTCGCTTCAATACATCAACATCTTTCCTGAATCAGGGTCAAGAAATCGTTTTCGGTCATCGGAAATGCGCGCAATCGATAATCCCCAGAGGTGCATTATTTTCGAAGTTGACTTAAAATTTGTTGAGTTGTACCAAATCTCCCAAAATCGACACGTTAAACTGATTTTTTAGGCCAATTGCTTTCACGGCTGATAACAAGCGAGTTTTTTGGCAATGGGGTGCTGGAACTGACCTAGGTAAAAAATTTACAAAGAGTTTTGGAGCTACTTCAACTCTTATACCCCCATTGAAGAATCGAAAAATTTTATTTTTCGATTTTAGATCAAGTTCAATGGAGTATAAGAGCCGAAGTAGATCGACTTTTTCCAAATTTTTCTATTTTTAAAATTTTATTTTGTCATTTAAAAAATTTAGGCCAATTGGTCATACACGATTTTGGCAAACCCGATGAAAACGAAGTCCTCTATACAGCAATAAAATCTCAAATCGGAACAGTACTCTTCCACCCCACCGATAGAAACATTTTGGCGCTTTCGGAAGTTTATCATCAGCCCGAAATTTATGTGGCCAATGACACCATTTTGAATGATATGCAATATTTGGTGAACTTGAGGCCATCTGCTTCGCCGGTTATTGAGAGTATTAGTCGAGGTATCCTACTACATAAATTTTCGATTTTTTCAATTTTTGCGAAAATTTTTCGAGTTTTCGCTTCAATACACAGGCCTTCTCTGAATCAAGGAAGAGTTTTTTCACTTCGAAAATGTCAAATTCGGATTTCTCGCATGTTTTTACCCCTAGTGGGGTCATTTCCAGAAAAAAATTTTCAAAAAAATTTACACATGAATGGCCCACTCTATTGTGTAGTAGCTCCAAAATTTAGACTTTCACACTTGGCTAGTAACCTACGCCTCTGACGAGCGCCCTTATGAATTTTACCTATACCGAAGATGGCAACAAAAAGCCGAATATTTATTCACCACTCGCCCTGAATTAATTGGAAGAAAACTCAATCGCATGGTTGGGTTCGATTTTCCAGCTAGGGATGGCCTAAGACTACAAGCTTACTTAAGTTTGCCACCGAAGGTATATATGAAAGTGGAAAAGAAATGACAAAAAAAAGTTTAGGCCGAACTTTTGACTCCAGCACAAGTGAATGGAACTGATGTTGAATTGGCAAAACTTGGTCTACTCCCAGCTAAACCACAACCTTTGATTGTGTTCGTTCATGGAGGGCCAAAAGCTAGAGATGTTTTCGGTTTTTCTTC